>JABJVR010007988.1:0-11008 GCA_025773905.1 Chitala chitala | reverse complement strand
CCCACAGTCCAAAGACATGCAGGTTAGGTTGATTGGTGTGTCTAAATTGCCTGTAGTGTGTGTGTGTGTGTGCCCTGTGGTGGGTTGGTGTCCCCTGCCTTGTGCTCTATGGGCTCCAGGTTTCCCCGCGACCCTCATCAGGAATAAGCGGTTAAGATAATGGATGGATGGGTGAGTTATTACAAATATATCAGCAGCAGAACTAATTACATAGACCTCTTGAATGTGACATGTGCAGAATGTTCCCACTATGACTTTTACCCAGACAGTTTTACTACTGAAGTGATAATGTACAGTACATTATTCTGCTCTCAGCTGTACTCCAGGGATATATTTTGAAATGTGCTTTGCAATTTTAAAACACATGCCACAATTCCATAGTTCATCTCTTGGTTTTTGTAAAATATTATGAATTCTTATTTTGCTAGAAGTCATATTGCTAGAAGTCAACGTTTTAAAAATTCTGCAGGGAAATTACATCATTCTTTGTAGTCTATCAAGTCACTGATGACCAGGGTCTGCTTTAGACATAGAGCACTGTTATTTTCATGACAGGTTAATCTAGACAAAAAAACATGACATTATTAATGTTTAATGTAATATTTTATTATATTGGCCAATCATAAAAAAATGCATGCTGTACTTGGCCAGCTACCTGGGAGTAAGAGCTGTCATCTTCCAAATCAATGTAAGGCTTTAGATTTTCTAACAAGAGTAGGTAACACAGTAAATGTACAAGTGTCTCTGTGTGCAAGGTCATCATTGGGCTTTGGACTTTTCCCACTGTTCTGGTGTCAGCGTCTTCTGTTCAAAAGCATGGATGTCCTTCAGTTCTGTTGCCAGACAATTGTTCACCATCCTACATGACAAGAGAGAAAATGTCTCACATCAGTAACTCATTACCATCTGCCTGTTTACTGATCATCTTGCCATCATAGATTTTCTTCCCTATTGTACTTTGGACACAACAGCAGCAAACCCATAGGTTTTTCCAACTATATTTAAGTGTTGTTTTTTTTTTTGCTCTACTGATTTAACGGGATCTTTCCATCTCTTAAATCATCCAAAACTGGCTTCCCTACTTTCTCTCCTGTTTGCTTCTACCAGCCTGAGTGGCTCCTCCACTTCCACCCAGCCATCCTCCATACCTGTGTCTCTGCAGTAATGACTTCCCTTCAAACTGCGGTGACACCACTAGCACCTTGTAGCTAGCAGCGCATCTGTTTGCAGTCGTATCCTCCACTTCCTGTCAGAAAAGAGAACCCGTCATAAAATAATGAACATTATAATCTGGTCTTGGTTGTTAATCGTTCTGGACACCATCTACGTAATTAAACTTCTAAAGTGACAGAATGCGACCATACTTGACAGTTAACATTTATTCACGCGTAGGAATAACTATAAAATTTTGTGGACATGTATATAACTACTGAAGAAAATGTTTCACTGTTGTTCCTTCTTCATCAGATGTAAAATACGCTGACACTCATGTACATTTACCAAAAACACACGATACTGTCTTTTGACCATAGTCAGACAGAAAACTCAATAACCGTACCACATGCACAGCTCCAATTTCCGCTGTCAGTTTAGTGCGAATTTGATCTGCTGTTACTGCCATGCTTTTAAGAACAGCACGTGTATTTCTGGCACTTAAATAGTTTCCTTAGTAAAGTGATGATATTATATCTCACTATTATTTACACGCCTTTAAAGAACTACCGTACAAAACCATTAACCGGTAGCCCTAAGGAGATGGGCTTAATAACAGCCAATCGTATCGCTGTATTTTCAAAGCGAACGGTAGATGTTTTCCCAACAGCCATTCAGGTTTCTCCAATGCAAGGCGGCGCTAGATTAGGACCAATAAAGCACCAATCAGAAGCAGCGTTCACGATATGGGGGTCCTTAAAACAGATGCCTGAATGAAATTCTAAAAATTAACAACATATATCAAAATATATCAGCTCTTATAGTATTTTTTAGGTTTGTTTTATTGGAACCAGTTAAAAAATTGTAAAGATATATGTTTGTAATTCATGTTTGACGCAAATTGTATGGTGTTTATTGTCAGGCCGCGCAGGACATTTATAGACCTTTTTACAATCCAAGTAATTTTGAAATTATTAAAGCTATCTGCTTACCTCTTACCTTAACGTGTTATTGATGTTATTGATATTTAATTATTGGTTTGGCGCTGCTGTACATAGTGGTTCAGTCTAAAATAAGTGTAATGAGGTGGGTTTATTTTGAGCTCATGTCATTTACCTGTGATGTAGATCAGCACTATGTGCTGTACTTAGGCACTCGAAATATTCATGTTAGTGTTTACAAGTAGCCTTCTGTTCATTCATTGTTTCGTATTACACGTTAAAACAATAATTTTTGGTAATTTTCAAATGGGTTGTATATTTGTTGTTGCTGTGTTAACTAGTTCAGTAATGGCTTGTTTAATGTCCCTTGAACCAAATTTTTAGGACAATTTAAATTCCATTAATATTACGTTTTCTGATGCTGGTCGGTATCGCTTAATTATTGTATTTCTCGTTTTCTTTGAATCTGTGTTAGCATCTTAAAATGGTGGTTGAAGTGGAAAATTTCTTTGGGGTGTACATGCTGTACTGTACCAACCCGAAGTTCAAAGGTCGGATCTACATTGGGTTCACGGTGAACCCGGAGCGCCGGATAGATCAGCACAACGCTGGACGACACAAAGGAGGAGCCAAAAGGACGAGTGGACGCGGACCATGGTGAGGAGGTTTAATGTATTGTGAAAAGGAAAGAGGAGTTACAGTATTAGGTTTACTTGATATATAGACAATGTTTATAACTTTTCTGTGTGGCATTGCTAATGATGTTGTGGCTCAATGGGTGGAACATCAGGCTGGGATGCGGAAATCTCCCAGTTTAATTCCTACCTCAGCCACCAGGTGTGTCCCTGAGTAAGACACTCAGCGCCCAGGGCACCAAATAATGGCTGCACTGTTCTCCCAGGGGAAGGTTAAACGCAGAGAACAATTTCCCTGTGGGATTAATAAACAATTGTAAATTCATGTTGCAGCAGTAAAAAATAGTCGTCTGTGCCATTAACTCTGTTGTCAATTAAATAGTCACTAAGTGACAGTGTGTTTTTTTTAATGCATTGCATTTTGGCATTTGTTCCACCCAGGGAAATGATTTTCATTGTTCATGGCTTTCCATCGGACATTGCAGCTTTGAGGGTTAGTTATGAATTTTTTTTTTTCTAAATATTTCCTGAAAATTATTGTCAAGTGGTTAACCATAGTGCTGTGCAGTACTGCTTACTAAAACATCCTACTTTTCCCATCTCTCCTTAGTTTCCTTCGTTTGTCTTTAATGCAGCATCCCGTGTGTTTTGCTAAATGCTAACACTGCAAATTTACTCCCCTGCAGTTTGAGTGGGCATGGCAACACCCGCACTCCTCCCGACGGCTTTGTCACGTGGCCCGCCGGTCGCGCCGCGAGACTAGCCTCCACTTCCATTGGCGCGTGGTGTCGCACATGCTGCGGGTGGCACCGTGGAACCGTTTGCCCCTCACCGCACGCTGGTTGCGGCAAGAGTTCCGCCTAGATTTCGAGCCTGGGCTTCAACCCCCGCTGCACATGCCAGTGGCGTTTGGGTGTGTGCGAGCTCGGAGAAGGCGGCAGCCATCACCTGCAGCAGAGCAGGAGCAGGACAAGCGAGGACCAGCGGAGAAATGCATAATCTGTTTAGATGTGGTTCAGGTGAGCAAAAAAGGAGCTTAATCTGTTAAGATTTTCAGGACCTATATATTTTCCAGTGAAGAACATATCTTCCCATTTAACTGCTTTATGAATCTCTGAATGTGGCTTTGAAATATCTGTGTAAAGCACTCGTATATGTACTGTATATTGTCACCTAATATGTTTTTCACTTTAAAAGCCTTCACATTTATGTTAAAGATTGTTTAAACTTTCGTTTCAGCAGGCTGCAGACAGGTTGTTTTGTTTCCATCCTTCCTGCCACATGACCGCTCACCTCATCTGTTTAGCGAAGCACTTCCTAAAATCTGAGTCTGGCCATGTGCTTCCTGTGGAGGGGGAGTGCCCTGGTTGTCATAATTCTGTTTTGTGGGGTAACCTGATTCGGCACAAGAAAGGCTGCTATGGTGACCTGGAAGAAATTTCTTTGTCATCTCAGGTGAGAGACTGTTTTAAGATGAGAGATTTTAAGGGCTCATAATTGGTCAGAAAGTGATGAGTAAGGACTGTGGCCCCCTGAAACTGCAGCGCGGTAACAGTAATGTCACATTTACATTTCTGCCTTAAGAGATCCCTACAAGGGAAAATTGGATTTTTTCCAAAAATTTATCATCATCTTATTCAAACTGGGATGGGAATTGGCTGGATGGAGTTTTAAGCAGTAGAGCTGTGATCTAATCTCTGTTCTGTGCTGTAAAGGGGCACTGGACGGATGAACTGCAGGCTTAATCAACGTCCCAAGAGGATATGTATGTTAACAATTGCTACTGCTGATGGAGAGCACAACAGATCCAATTTCAGCCTGGGGGATGGAGACCTTGTGCACATGTTTTGGAATTGGAAAACTAGTGCTTAGTGAAGATAAACAAATATTTTAACACAACGTGGCTCATGATGCAAACATGGGAAACAGTGAATGATTTGCAAGTTGTGCGTTTCCTGGCATAAGTTGGGAAGTGGACTGGTTTTTTTTATTGCTGCTATTCAACTTTAAGGTATAATATTGAGATGTAAAGTATAAATGAATTTTTTACATTAACAATGGATGTTTTTAATAAGAACACGAAATTAGCAGTCCCATTTTATAAAGGACTTGCATTAAGATGTATATTAAACTAAGAAATAAAGATGAACTTAATAAAACAAACTGCTAAGTATAGCATGTTTGTTTTTCCTACTGTCCAATAGTGTTGTGTTCTGTACACATGTTCTGTACACCTACATCTTCTCCACCACTCCTGGTATTATGGATCCTGACTTACACTGAACACCCAGAATTTGTAACCTCTACACTGTATACCTCGAGCCACTCAGCCCTCACTGGGATGACTGCTGAGACTCGACTGCATGTTAAGTGTCAGTTTTTCCCTGGTGTGCCTGCTGTTGGCCATACCCCCTTGTTTGTGTTAGTCTTGTGTTTTCGCCTGTTTTGTGTTTCCTGCTTATTAGGTGTGCTGTTTTACAGGTGTGTTTTTAGGTGTTGAAGTGTCAGTGGGAGTTAGATTATGTGAGCTGGTCTTTTGTGTAAGTCAGTTGTTTTTTTTTTTGTATTAGTTGTTATTCTCTTAGGGAGCTCTTGTGTCCTTTTTGTTCCCTGTGTATTTTCAGTTAGTCACAAGCCCTTTTGGTATTAGTTTAGTATACTGTTATTTTAACTGGAAAGCAGGTTTTACAAAAAATGAGCAGGGTCAGTTTGAATGCATATACTATGAAAATATAATGTATAGTATAATAAAACTTTTACATTTGTTTACATATTGTTACACATTTCAGTTCTTTACATCTTTTACATATTGTTACACATATTTCAGTAACAGATATTACACTAAAATCATTAGTGCTTCTCTAAGTGCATGTTATTACAATTACAGTAATTGTAGGTTAGTCCCCTGATTATTTGTATAAAATTTTATAATTTCATATTAGGTATAGTGTTAATAGTCAGGAATGTTACCAAAATACATTAGTTTACTTGACAGTTCAGAGGTTATCTGTACCGCTGAGCTCCTTTTACCAAGAAGGCTGTTGGTCACAAGAATGTCACTGAAGAGGTATCGCTATTTTTCCCAGAATGTCCATCAAACACTGGTGTTCACCCTTTCACTGACTGAGGGAAAAAATGCTGCTTTGCTTCCTGTTCCCCTCACGTTTCCATGGTACCAGAATTAACCCCCTTCACTCCTGAGGCAGTGCCATGTTGACTCTGATCACGGGCTGAAAGGCAGAGGCAAAATAAACTCAATACCTTTTTTTCTTATGCTGTATTTGCATCTGAAGATATAGCAGGGCCAGTTCAGGGCTGAAAAAAAACTAGCTTTGCCCCAGTCAAGTCCGCACTCAGCAAGAACTGCTCAGAAAAGGGCATTGCATAACTTGGGGCGTGTAAATAAAAACTCAAACAGTAACTTGATTGCATATGATAGCTTTTGAAAGTTGAGTTTTGGTGTTACTTGCATGTAATGAAATAAATCGCTGTTAAACCATTTGTTTGCTAAATCTGATGTGTCCCAAAACACCTTTTTGTTTCTGAGGGTCTACAGGTGTAACTGTCCGCCCCTCTTCTTTGTACCAGTTGTAGTATTACTTGCTAAATAATAACTCAGATGCAAATTTTAATACAACAAAAACATCAAACCTCCAACAACCAAGTCAGCTGAACAGCACTGTCACTGACCACCTACACTAACGAAAACAGTGATACAGCCGTCCACGGCAGCTTTTCTGGATGGAGTTTGCATTATTTGAATTTAGCTGACAGTTTATGTAATGAAATTTATTTACTGATATAATGGTAGAGCAGCATTGTTTTTTTTTTTTCATTCACCTGGTAAATTTGCAGATAAACCCTAAAATAGAATTTCCTTTCTGACTTCCTCTTCCAAGCCATGTAATTCCTGTTTAGGCCAACACCATGTCAATGTGCCACTGCTGGTGTTTTGTTAAATAGTTCAAAGGAGTTAAATGTACACAGCATTACGCCAACAGTGAACTCAATTGTAATTTACTATTACCAAAATCTCTGCACCTATTCTTGCACTCCTTCTGACACCAAATACTACTGTGTACTCCTAATAAAACAGTGCTGTTACAATAAAAAAGTCTGCATACCATCCACCCATTCGTTAAACCACCATATACAATTCTGGACGGAGGAACCCTGGAGCCCAGCCCAGGAGACACAGGGCACAGGGCAGGGGACACCCAGGGCAGGGTGCCAACCCACCACAGTTTTGCATACCTTCCATTTAAAATTTGTTTTAAAATAAAGAATTACACCACCTTCACAAACAAAGCTTACACTCCAGAAGCAGAAACGCCCTAGCCAATCACTGCGAGTCCAGCATGGTTGAATCCTGCTCCTCAACACGCCCCCTCTGGCCCTGCTTTGACCCCAATAATTGCTGCACAGGGGTGTGCATATCCTGGGCTGGCCCCACAATTTGTGCAGATGCAAACACGACATCAGTTTTAATATTAAGCAAGAGGTCCCCAGGACCGCTTCTGCATCTTTAGCATGCTACAATGACTTGCTCACCATCTTGGACTTGGGAGAGCAGCACTCGATTACTTTGCAGCTGTAAGCAGCCAGGGTGACACTGATGACCGTTAGGGCCAGGTACATCAGGAGCCGCACTCCATTGTAGTGTTCATAGGTGCTCTGAGTACATCAAATAAAGCAGCTTTTAACAAAGCATATCATGAAAGAATATTAGATGTAAGAGTATAACGGAATGTGGGCAAAATAACGCTCAAGCTTCATACACAACTAATAGGTCAATATTGGAACAGATTCTTTTTAGCACTTAAAAGGCTTCACATTCGCTTCATTAGGTAACGAAACAATCATTCGATAAAACACTTTTTCTGATACCCAGCAAGCTTCGCTAACTACTTAAATGACTGTGTTTTGCAGTAAGTACATGAGACCTTGACTTTTATACAACAGGTTTAACTTGTTGCTGACAACTGGGACAAGTAACTTGGATTTAAAGTTGGATAAACTAACATGCAGACTGCTCACCAACAGAGCGGCACAGACGTGCGAAATGTCCGTCTTGTTTTTGTCCCAATCTGAATCCACGCAAGCATAGGAAATATACCTGACAGGTATGTTTCCTAAGCCAAGTAAGACACCAAAAATGGATGCTAAACTCGTAAACACCTGGGCGGCCAGAGAGCCCTTTACCTGTTGAAAAGAGAAATTGTGAAGGTGCCAAAAGGTGTGTTAATAATACCACATTATTCCTTTAATGCAAGTGAGAACTGGGTATACGTGTGTCTCCTACATTTAAAGTGCTAACGAGTGTAAGTGTTACATTCACCAATATCATTCTGTTTTTTTCAATCCCCAGGCGTCCCTAATTAGCACACGTAAACACCCCGCCGACCCCCATAAAAAGGTATGGGGCTGCAGTGCTGTGTCCACCTGGGTTTTTTTTTACATGTAAACTATCAACAACTACTGTTGTTGTTGTTGTTGTCATCGTCGTTGTTACTTTCTCTATATTATTATTTGATGTTGGTTTATGTTAAGTGCCAGTTTACATTTGAAATATCAGGTCTCGTCTAGGTTCTGTGTTTGCTCCCACACTCCTATCGAACCTGGACTGGCCCAAACCCCCCCCAAGTGCGTGTCATTCCGACACAGGGGCTAAACCAGCGCTACATCTGCACACACAGAAATACATAAACCCATAAAGTCAAGAATGCCCCAAAGAAACTCAAAAGAAAGTGGAGCAGCGCACTCAAAATGCAAGAAAACCTTCATTAGTTCTAAATTAGTCCTGAGGGTACCGTTGTCGGAAATTAAAGATGAACGAGCTATCCTATATTGTAGCAGCGGCGCTGTATGTGTTACAGGCTGTATGAAAACCAGGAGCTGTCCAGAATGCCTAGGACGTCTACAGCATGCCGAGCCTAAAAACATTAGGCATAGATTTCCTAAGCATTCTATACAATACCTGCTTTTCACACATCACCGGTAACATACATAAAACACAATAATGAAAATAATTATAAAAATATTATAAACGATATTATTGTAATTCAAATATTATTCAGTTGTAGAATTGAAGAAAACGCAATAGCCAGTTATTTTGCATGAACTTGTCAGCACCCATATAAGCCCAAGCGTGTACACATTTTGTTTTTACATAAGAAGAAAGTTCAAATAAGGAATCATCAGTTCATGTGAGAATATTCATGAAACTAGTATAATGGGATTTATGAAGAAATGTTGGTGAATGAGACCCACTGACTACTGCTATACTTGCTAACCTCCACAACACACTTTTACTTATTTACTTCTCTCATATGTCTGCCCTGTCAATTTTCAGTTCCATTGTAGCCGTGTCAAAATAATCCAATACAATTTTGCATAATATTCAAGCCCTCCTGTATAAATACACAATTTTTTAAATCAGTTCTGTTTAAACCACACTCTTTCCCCAACAGTAAGTACACCAAAGGCTTACCATAGGCAGACGGAGATTCTGAGCAGCTACGGCCACTACTCCACCAATCACGACCTGTCATATGCAGCAGGAAGAGGAAAACATGGTAAAGGGATGAAGTAATGATGTACGGAAGCATTTTGTTACACACAGTAAGCATCTTACTCACACCCTTCAGCAAATACTGACAAACAGTAGAAAACAGAGGGTTTTACCAAATACTCACAAAAACAGATAAAATTATGTGAATGATTGTTTCTTGGTCGTATCTGTGCACAAGATCCAAAGATGCCATGCTGATTTGAAATATACCGAGAAGGATTTCGGTGGTCTAATGTGAGGGGAAAAAATTAAATCCATATCAGTTAAGGGTCTCAGATGTCTGCAAGGTGCTGCAATCTAATACGTATCATCTCAAAAAAGAACAGCTCAGAGTTTAAAAAAATTTAATTCTCTTTAAATATCTAAAGATAAACCTTGTATATTTGAAGATGTAACGATCCAGTGAGTAAGGCAAAGAAAGCATGGAAGGTCTAATCACAGGAAGGGCTTTATTGAACAAAAACACACAGGGAACTAAATGGGACTACACAATGGAACATAAACAACCGGGCTAGAATCGGGACATAAGGAATAAATAACAACAGGGAATGTAGAGCACATAAAACACTAAATTAAATACTAAGAACCACAGACGGGAGTCTGACAACTGGCGAGGAAAGTGGAAAAAGACAGAACTTAAACAGAACATGATACAAGCCAAACCAGGTGCACACACTAATACAACTGAAGAACTAAGGGAAACATAGATATACGAAAAAACTAGACAAGATAGAAATAACACACAACCTAGACCAGACAAGAAACTTAGAAATCACAGGAACACTAGACGAGCCTGAATAAACACAGAAAGGACACGACAGAAACCATGACAATTTAGTAAAATGTTAACACTTTCAATCAGTGGTTCTTAACCTGGGGTGCCGGCACCCCCAAGGGCTGCAAGAGTCAGTTCTTCAGGGTGCGAGGAGAGGATCCGGAAAGATGTCTTTTTTAGTTTGCAGAGGTGCAACCTGTTTCTGTAATACGTAATCTGTTGTACGTAGCGATTGTGGGATCATGAAAAGTATTCATGATACTTATCAACTCTTTATTGCTGTTTCACTTGCCCTGTCACAGGCCAAGTTTTTTTTTTTTTTTCGAATCACAATTTGTTTATTGTTCAATTCTTAATCAGTTTCCATTGTTTTGCTTGTTTGTACTTACAAAAACACAGTAGCTCTTGTCACTGTGCCATCAGTACTAATAGATTATTATATTTGATATGAAAATTGAAGGCGTTTCTTTTTCTGTGTTATGTACTGGGGGTGCAGGGTGGAACTTCAAAATCTCTGGGGGTGCCGGGATAAAAAAAAAAAAAAAGATTAAGAACCACTGCTTTAAATGTATTATCGCAAGAAAGAAAACTGACATTTTAAATCAGCTCAACTAAAATCGAACCAACAAAAATCCCTCCAAATACTTTGTACTATGCTGTCATGTAAGTCTTTCACAAAGTGAATCTACTGTAAGCACCGCTGTCATGGGAATTGGAAGAGAACAACGCGTACTGTACTAACAATGAAGTCTTTGAGAATAATGTTGCCTTAAAAGTGACTCTTTGACTGAAAAAAGATTAACAATAATCATGCAAAATCTAATGCGAAATGGTAACGAAGTAACAACAATACAAGTCCACACACCCCGAGAGCTTTGGGTTCAGACTCTAAATACTTTCGTATTCTTTCGGAGTCCTTCTCAAAGCTGACAGC
>JABJVR010007987.1:0-11009 GCA_025773905.1 Chitala chitala | reverse complement strand
CTGCCCTGCGCCCTATGTGCTCTGGGATGGGCTCCAGGTTTCCCCGTGACCCTCACCAGGAATAAGCAGTTAAGATGATGGATGCTAAACATCAAACAAGCCAACACTGTAATTCTATTTGTAATATACTCTAAAGCTTTTAATTAAATTAACTGTTGTAAATGAGAAATCTTTATGCAAATCATAAAAAGACAAGCTGAGATAGCAACAACCAATAAACATCTTACTTGGTAAAGCTGGAAAACACAGTTGTTTAATGCAGCTCTTTAACACAACAGACAACACTTTGAAACGTGTCTTATTAGATGAATAATTGCTCTTATCAACTGGGCTTTTGTTCACTAATTCAGGGGTTTCATTCGGTTTTGTTAGTAGCCTGCATCATTCTGAGGCATTCTTCTACATCCAAGATTGGGTGACAAAATCTCAGGACCTAAGGCTCAATATTCCAGCACCTGTCTTAGCGATGAATCTAACACTCATAACATTTGTAGAAGTTTTGCAGCAGAAGAGTAGCTGCAACAGTATGGCAGAGCGGAACTCTGTTTACTAAATATCGTTTAATTTTGGGCCTACCGCATCTCAGTCGAATCTCACATGTTGTCCTGTATTCTCTTTTACACAACTACTACCTGAAGGGTGTAAACAGCATGGTAATAGATTAGTAATTCTACTGAACAACTCTGTACTGTAGAATAGCTATTAAGAGAAAAGAGGCATACAGAGCATAGTAATTGTACCTCTCATTCACTCTAACAATAACTAGAAAGACTCTGAAAGTACCATTCACCCAGCTGCTCTTCACTCCCACTCTACACTGTCTAGGATTCCATTCTTAACGATTTCCTCTCATTTCCCCTGATCCCACTCAGTCCTGCCATTGATAAGGACTCTTATCTTCTCTGGATGGTGCAGTGCTGGTAATGTCAGAATTCATCTCTTGGAGTTGTCATTCCAGGTCCCATAAAAAGATGAGATACCTTTTGTTGTGTTTTCAAGCAACACTTTTAACAACAACTATCTGTCCACTAGTTTTGTAAGTTAATGACTTTTGAACATTTTTGTCTCACACCATCACACAACTCCCTTATGACACACCTTCCTGTCAATCAGTGAGGGTCTGCACAGTTCCCCTTCTGCATCCATCTAGATCCAGCACTACACAGTTTTCCCCTGTAACATTAATTATGAGAGTGTACACCTGCCCCCATCCTAATACATGGCTCAGCACCACCCCCAACACCTGGCTCATCAATGTCTACCAAGCAAGGACATGCTTTAGCTGGATTCTGCTTTAGGCTCTGATTATGTCTTGCTTCTAGTTTATGAGTATACTTTCTGAATATGCTTCTGGGCTTTTATTAACAGCTACTTGCTCCACTCCATAGTTATATATACTATACACACACACACACACACACACACACACACACACACACACACACACACCACACAAATTTGCTTAGATTTCATCATAGCCTCATTGCATTGATGGATCAACGATAGAAATATAATTATAATTTAATTTAAATATAATTATAAATATAATTATAGCTTGCCGTATAGGACACCTGGGACCAATGCCTCTTCCACCTAATGGTAAATACAGTCAGTGCAGTGAGAACACCAGGAAATACACTGATCAGTCATAACTTCATGACCGCCTGCTTACTATTGAGGAGGTCCCCATTTTGCCACCAAAATAACCCTGAGTCATCAAGGCATGGACTCCACTAGACCTCTGAAGGTATGCTGTGGTATCTGGCACCAAGCCATCTGTAGCAGATCCTTTAACTCCTGGAAGTTGCATATATGGATCAGACTTGTTTTTTTTGCATATATGGATCAGACCAGCAGATCTCACACATGCTCAATTGGATTGAAATCTAGAGAATTTGCAGGCCAAATCAATGCCTTGAACTTCTTGTGTTCCTCAAACCATTGTTGAACCATTTTTGCAATTTGGAAGGGTGCATTATCCCGCTGAAAGAGGCCACTGGCATCAGGGAATATTGTTTTCATGAAGGGGTGTACATGTTTACATAGGTGGTACCTGTCAAAGTAACATCCACATAAATGGCAGAATCCAAGATTTCCCAGAAGAACATTGCCCAAAGCAACACACCACCTCCGCTGACTTGCCTTGTGCCCTGGTGCCACCTCTTCCCCAGGTAAGTGATGCACATGTGCCCGGCTATACACCTGACATACAAGAAAATAAGATTCATCAGACCAGGCCACCTTCTTCCATTGGTCTGTGGTCCAGTTCTGATGCTCACATGCCAGTGTAGCACTTTTGGCAGTGGACACGGGTCAACATGGGCACCCTGACTGGTCTGTGGCTATGCAGCCCTGTTCACAGCAAACTGCAATACACTGTGTTTTCTGACACCATTGGAATCAGCATGAATTTTTTTTTGAGCTACAGTAGCTCCTCTATTGGACCGGACTGCATGGGCCAGCCTTCACTCCCCACATGCATCAGTAAGCCTTGCCAGTTCATCAGTTTTCCTCCCTTGGACCGCTTTGGTAGGTTCTGACCACTGCAGACCAGGAACATCCTACAAGAGCTGCAGTTTTGGAGTTGCTCTGAACCAGTAATCATGACAATTTGGCCCTTGTCAAAGTTGATCAAATCCTTAAGTTTGCCCATTGTTTATGCTTCCAACACATCAGTTTCAGGGACAAAATGTTCACTTGCTGACTAATATATCCCACCCACTTCCAGATGCCATGGTAACGAGATAACAAATGGTATTCAGCTAACCGGTCATAATGTTATGGCTGATCGGCCCCTAAGGTGATTCAGTGTTTAATTTAACACCCTTCCAGCATCCCCCGGAGCCAACTGTCATACTTTGCACTCTTTTGGACGTTTCCTGCTCCTGTCTCCACTCCCAGTGAAGCTGGGAACAGGATTCTAAGACTCTTTTTATAAGTTTCTGTCCCGGCTTGTGCCCTGGAGAGATCAGAACTTGAAAACTAACTTAATAACAAGGCATACCTCAAGAGAAGCCCTTAAAGCAATACCAACCAAACCTCAGATTTTAAAAGTGACTATACAAATGTGATTGACAATGGACACATGTAATAAAAACACTGAAAATATGATTTGACCTTTTGCCAGAGTATGTCTGAAAACCCTTTTAGACAGCAGTATTATCAACAGTTATAGAATGGGAATAAAAAAACAAATTTTAAAAATTATTATGAACATGTTAAAAATTATTATGAACATGCCCTAGCAGAGCAATTGTAGACATGTCACTGTGAAGGGCAAAAAAGGGAAAAGAACAGCAAAGAATTAAATGTGGTACTGATTGTAACAAAAGCACACAAAGTCTGTGAAAACAAGCCTGCTTTCTTTTTTACTCAGCAAACACTTCTGTGTAAGGTTTGCACAAACTATACAGCAGCAATTGTTATACTAGGACACCTGGCAGACCTGGATTTCAGAGAAGGCTTTTAGGGTGCTAAGAAATAATCATACTATTGAAGCTGGCTGGCCTCCAGCTGCAGGGCAGATGGATCATATTGCTGTGTGTGCTGCTCTACAGGCAGATATGCTGGGCTGCAGGCTCAGGACACCGGGCTGGTTCACATGAAACAAAGAATTCATGCCAAAGTTCCATAGAAAGTTAGAAAGGTTTCACGGCAGCAATTAGTTTTTTTTTATTGTAACTTTTAGAAAAAAATTGGCTATTGTATTTTTAACTAAATATAAACAGTGCACTTAAATTCTGTATTTGTTTACAAGAGAAAGAGAGCACGTGTGTTTCGTAAGCGGTGGAAGGTAGACTCATCCACCTGTTTCCACAGTGTACTCACACGTGCTCTAGTTATTTTCAGCTGTGCATCCTGAAGTTTCCACTTCAAGCCCTAAAACGTCTGCCTAAGACCGAGTGGCAAGTTCATTTCTACATGATTCGGGCAGTATTCTGGAGGACAAAGGTGGGAAGGTCATTTGCCAGTCCAATGTCACTTCACTACATTTACCTCCACCCACACCCTCCTTATTCTATCTCCAGAACTTGCTCAACAACGTGTCTGGTGTCAGCAGTGGGGTATTCTTTCATGTGACCATATTTATTGCACTCTATAAGTATTAGCCACCTTGTAAAAGGAACATTTAAATGGTACCCACTACCCAGTTTAGACACTAGAACTATGTTATTGGGCTTGTTATGTTATGTATGGAGTTGCTGTTGTTACATACCTTTCTGCTTTATTTTCTATGCAGTAGCTAAGTTATCCTATACATGGCCATGTCTGGGTCACTGCATTGCCTGTGATTTTCTCTACACGGTTTGTTTTTCACAGTGGCTCAGTTACATTTTACTAAACATATTTTGGGCCTGCCCAGCCAGAGTCCTGTCCACATAATCTTCTACAGAGTTTTGGGCGTGCATCCAACATATATCTTTCTGGAGTCTGTTATATAACCCTAAAAAGGGCAGCACATGGTCACAGCCATGTTTGTGTAGAAAGAGCAGTGAGACATGGATGTATTGAAGTCCATAGGTGATACATGGAACGCGAGGTCACACAGTACGGTACAGGTTGTTAGGAGAGCATCGCAGTGTGCGCTGCCTCCAGGCTCTTGTCTGCCTCCAGGAGTCTAGCATGCTTAGGACAGTGATGTATTCATCTGATGTCCTCATTCAACATGCTGCCATTTTCATAATAGCGTCATGAGCATTTAAATTGGGAGGGATGTACCACCTAGTTTTTTCTGTGGACTGTGATTTTTAATCATAGTTTTAAAATTTGTTTTGTGTTTGATAATTCAGTTGCTATGGCAAGACTGACAACCGATGTATATTGTCTAAAAATTTTCACGGCGTTGTAGCTCTCACTAAGTCAATCCCTAAAATACAGAAAATCATGTTTTTTTTTTAATTTCAATACACCAAATCTAATTCAGATAACAGGTAAAAGTTTCTATCTTAAAAAATCTATTTACAATAACAAAACTGTAAATACTTAACCTATATAGTGCCATATGAGGCATGCTGTTGCGAAAGGCGCTATATAAAAATAAATTGAATTGAATTGAATTGAATTGAATTGAATTGAATATAGCCTGCAAATCAGAACACCAGAGCAATTCTATCACTGGTTAGCATTTGTCTAGCTTTGGAGTGGGCCAAGGCTGTGTTCAGGGAGCCAAGCCTTGGTACACTATAGCTATAAACTAAATATAAAAAATAACATTTGCATTACTTGCAACCAATATAAAAGACACTCCACCTCCTTTAGGCATCATGTCATATCTATTAAATAACCTGTGGATATTGACAGGTTTTCTTTTTGCTGTTTGTGAAAATGACCTGATAAAACATATGGACTACAGGAATCCTATACGTTTGCTGTGTAACACCTCACTCTGTATGAAACTTCATTCACAGATAAATCCAATGTCATCAAAAACATTCAAGCTCACTAAATACAAAAATGACCAAGTAAAAAGGTTATGATGGTGTCGTTCAACATATAAAACCACGGCCCTTCAAGTTAGGGAGCAGGTGTGACTGGTGTTATTCTAAGAGGAGTCAAGCAACTAGTGTTGTGAATTTCCAAATTATTAATTGATGCCTTAGACTACTTATAGCACCTGCACTGGGAATGTCGTGTATGATTCAGCATTAAAAAAACTGTTCAGTTTGAACTCTGCCATCTTTCCCTAGCACAGCACACAAACACAAAACAAACCTTTTATGTAAAACATCTGAATTATTTATTAACAATGTTACACCCCTTCAGCAGCACAATTTAGACTGCTATCTGCATCCTAAAGGCTCTACACAATATTTACATCCAGTAAAGTCATTGCCAAAAGTTGAAATAATGTGCATGTTTAAATATACATACACATACATACACAGAACAGAAATGAGCTTCGTTGTATCAAACAGCTACTGACAAAAAAAAAAAAAAAACTTGTACCTGTACTATCGAATATCATATTTTAGTGCAAAAGCAGTAAAAATACAAAAATACTGATTTTTTTTTCCTGTCAATAAAAAACACTGAAGGTTAGAGGTGTGTATCTGCAATGGGGATTCTTCTTAGCTCTACGATCTGGGAGTTGGCAACACTAACACCATCTTGACTCCCGTGGACAGACTCCGTATCGCTGACGTTAAGGCCAGATCCTGCAGCGGGATAGAGATAACAAATGAGTGTTTTGTCAATGCAGAAAATGTAATTCAGTAGCACGCACTGTAAGTTTTGTAATAGAATTAATCACAACCAGCTTAATTGCCAACTGAATATCTTAAAAATATTCAGTCGTCAGTCATCATCTATACTGCTTATTCCTAGTAAGGTTTGCAGGAAGCCTGGAGCCCATCCCTGCACACATAGGACTCAGGGCAGGGGACCCCCAAGGCAGGGCGCACACACACACCAGGCAATTTGGAGACACCAATCAACCTAACCCACATGTTTTTGGACTGTGGGAGAAAACCAGAGAACACCCACCAAGCACAGGGTAAACATGCAAACCCCACACAGACCCAAGGCAGGAACCAAACCCCAGGCCTGGAGGTGCGAGGCAACAGTGCTAACCACCATGCCGCTGTGCCACCTCTTAAAAATGTTTTACTGTAAAATAAAACACAATACTTCCTGCATATTACAGGTCCAATGACCAAGAATTTGTTAATTGGTGAGTTGGGTTTACAAGAATAAACAACCCTGTAACATACGATAATAATGGTCATAATCAAACATAACTATGAGACTGGCAAATGCAAAAAGCTTTAAATCATGTCTGTTTGCTGGTATTAATCATATATAGCTAGCTCGCTATGTTATCAACAACCATCACCACAAATAGTTTTTCACATATTTTTATGCCTTGACATGCCACTTAATTTAAAAAATATATATCAGAATGTCTCACCCGTCTTTAAGGCAAATATGAGGTCATCAAACTCCTGGGACTCCTCGTCAGTGACAAGGTTGGTGTTGACAAAGCCACTCTGGGTGGTGTAGGCCATGCCGTTCTGGGGGGCTTGCTTGAACATGTCGCTCGGCTGACTGGTGGGCCTGAGGGACGCTCTCTCCCAGTCTGCAGAGACCTGGGGTGCAGGGGCAGCCGTGAGGGGCACAGGAAGATACGAGCATGAGGAAACGTGTGCACCGCACTGTATGTGCGCGGACATTCAAGTGCCCAGAAACACTGACGTGACCTGGATATTCTGTTATTTTTTATTGCGTGAATTAGTCTAACTAGATGTACTGCATCCGCATTTTGTAAATGGATAAATCATGACTGATACATAAATAACCATCCTTTTTCGTACATGGAATAAGGAATATTCTACAAATTTTTAATTTAGTGAATGATTTGTTTTTCCCATCATGCTTCATTAAATAGAGGAAGTGCAATGATTATCAAAAGTACAAACATTAGTATCCAAGCACATCACTGTTTAATAATGACAGATAGAAACGTGACTGAGAAATGGTTCTCCACAATGAGAAACTGCTACATCTTCACTTGCATTTTTCACCATGTTCCCAAAAAGACAGCTTGGTGTTCTCAGTTTAATTATATGTCAAAGACACCCTTGAATTTGTACACAACATTTATGAGCTGAAATTTGTACCAGCACGCATCCATGCATTGTCACATCAGCTCTACGGAGAACAGGCTGCTCCACTTTAGGTACCTTCTAAGGCACATGTTTTTAGTCCTGAATCCCACACTCTGATCTTATGAATAAGTGACCTCTGCCGACTCTCAGCTCTGACAGTCTGTACCTGTCTGTCCTGGTGTTAAATACATTCAAAGCTGTCCTAAACCAAGCTCAGAACATGATAAACTCTCTTCATGCTAAAATGTTCCTATTATTTTGAAAACACTTCCACTGTAATGAAGATTAGCGTCTTTCCATCAGGACCGCATACGTGACTTTGAACACAAAGGCTCACAGTTTGCAACAGGTAAATGAAAGGTTGAAGAGCTCAGCAGTAATGCTACCTCCTCCATGGCGCTGATGAGGTTCTGTGTGGATTTGCTGATCTCTCCACCCACAGTGGCTGCACCCCCGCTTTGGAAGGGAGAGTCTGGGGTGCCGTGGCCATTCATCTCGACGGTGTAACTAGCCTTGGCTGGCCAGCACAGCTGGTTGTGCATGATGAAGTAAACTGCAAAAACATACAGTCCCTGGAACACAAAATCCTAGGATCAGTTAACAGATGAGAGAATCTCTTCTTTTACTCTTTCAGCAGAGGAGAAGGCTTGATTGTATCACCTTAAAGAACAAGACTGAGTCAATGTGCTGTTTGAGCTAAAAAGCTCACGCATGCCAAAAGTTGTCATTTTCAACAGCTACGCCAGGAAAACCATTAAACACAATGTATCCTTTTCATCAAACGGCCGGCGATTTAAAACACGGTTAAGTTTAAAAATTATTATGGTGTTGCAAGGGGATCCAGAGCCAGACAGCTGTTACACTGACGTTTAAAACAACACTCTAATATCTTCGTTCCAAAATAAAAACCTTTTTGTTTTTACAGAAATACTTCCAAAAACAGAGGATTACCAGGAATGAGGCTTGGATGATTCAGTAAGGGCACCCCTGTCATCTCCGGCCAAGTGAGAATTACCAGTTAGCTTTGAGATGCAAAACGCTGCACACTTTAAAGCAACCGTGGCCATGTGTAAGTCTGGTAGGATTCATACAGGCAGAGCAACCTTCACTTGCTGATTTCTTTCCTTTAACTTTGTTGGAGGATACTGTAAAATGTGGCATGTGAAGGGCTGACAGTCCGGCCTGTGAGATCTCTGTTACACCTGCCCCCGAACTTTAACATGGACAAGTGCTTTCAAAATAAATTGATAAAACAATAACCAGATTATAAAAATCATGATACAAATTAAGAGCCCAGTGCACACAGAATGACTACAGTCACTCTATAACCTCTAGCTGTTAATTAGACTCCTTTCTTAAAACAAAAGCATTTTAACTAATATGAATGGCAGTGAAATAATGAAATGTGTCTTCTGTAGCTAAAATAACCCTGTCGGCTGTCCATACGGTGATATTGACAAGGATTTTGTTCCCCCCCCCATCTGACATTTTCCTCAAATGACAATCTTCTCAATAAACTCAAGTAAACTGATATAGTCACTGTAGCTTTGTGGGGTTTGGTAGTTGTAATCCATAATTAATTAGTATAAAGACAGCTGATAGGTGCATTTCATATAATGGACACGGGAAACTGTACACAGAGCACAGGTGTAAAAACCTCAGAATCTCCAATTCAACATGTCAACAACATTAAAGTGAGACTATATATTTTTTTAACCTGTCATGGCTTGTCCTGACCCAGGTGGACCCGTTTATCTGGCCTATTATCTGTTTGGTTCAAACAGGGCTAGTCATCTTTTGATTTTTATTATTAAAACCTTTCAGTAATAAGTCTAACATAACAGGAAAAATATTATATTCTCTTAAAAAATAACAAGAAATCTCAACAGAACTAAAGTGATTTGGACATACATATATATATATGTAATGATCATTCATTAGATTTTAACAGCCTAGTTATGAGACACAGAGAGTCTCTGGGTTATCACGTTATTACTAACCTGTTACAGGACAAGGAAAGTGTGACTGCTGTGTATTTAGTGGGACTTACAAAGGTGGTTTCGACAAAGCAAACACGATTTTCTTCCAAAAGCTTTTCTTATTTGTGTTGCAAATGTTCTCAGGTCACAGGGTGTTTCAGGACAAGATGTCTCATTAGCCAGTGAACTGAATAAGAAAGAGGCCGCCGTAGGCCATTAAGAGTGTGAGGTCATGCAGTGAGCTGAGCAGCGAGAGCATGGAACTGATCTGGATAACAGTGATCTCAGAGTCAGCATCTTGGCAGGCACAGCCTATTCTCCTCTAGTAATTAGCCAGCCCATGAGCATCACTGGAGCTGCTTAAGTAACATCACATACAGCCTGTACTGACACTTGGAAATGTACAGACTTTCAAATTAAACTGATACTAATCTGAGGCATGTCTAAAATGACATAAAAAGAAACAAAGATCGTGACACAAAAACATGTTAAATGAATAAACGTTTATGTCATTCAAGAGTATTTGGATATTCTTAGCCCATGCACAATTCGTTATTTTTTAAATTAGCTTTAAGATGTGAGGTAAGACATCCCACTGGTGTCATATTATGGAAATCATAAATTCAAGATTAAAGGTTAAAATGATTATGTTTTGGCCTGGTAAAAATGCTTAAAATCGTTAGCATTTAATTAAATTTTCAGTGTAGCCACATTTTGTACAACGTTCAGATTTCTGTTGGATTTTGATTTGAGTTAAAATATGTTTAGCTACAAATACATTTTAAAGCACTGAAAATCCAACTATAAATAATAATAAGTCTAAACACTACACGTAAATGAACAGGAGTTTTGTGAAAATCATTACTTGATTTTGAGGCACTAATAAACTCCATACCAGCTGAAACATCTGTGTGTGATTATTTGTTTTTCACAGACAGCTGTGGTCAGTGATTACACTAAACAGTCAATAACCATAAATACGACGAGGCCTTCAAAAAGAAATGCTACAATGGAAAATCTGCATCATGGAAAAACATCACATTTGGGTAATGCAAAAGAAACTGCCGAATCCCCCTCAAATGTGATGGGTCTCCAGATCCTCGCATTTATAGAGGGAAACACTACCATTTATTTACTTCTTTGAAGCCTCTGAAAACAAGGTAAAATAAGAAAAACTGCTTTCAGGTCCGTTTGTGTATTATAAAGTTTAAAATTCTGATGTCTCTAATGCTCTCAGCATAGGAGCTGTGATTTTAGGTATGTATTTTGTCACATTAAAGTGAATTTTTTTGTAAATTCATCACACATACAACTTCACACCAAATCACTGTTGACTCAGGGTAATGGTGTATGAGGTCCAACAGCCCAGACAAACTGGGACAGTAAAACAGCCCTGGAGTTTTCAAATTCTGATCCTCGGGGGGGG
>JABJVR010007986.1:0-10000 GCA_025773905.1 Chitala chitala | reverse complement strand
TGAACTTTACTGCTGTGGTTCTGGTGTCTAAGAATCTGAAAAGCGACAACAACTCAAAGCATATTGTGAAATGAATTCAGCGAAGAGGCGGGCGGCTTACTGGCAGTGTCAGTCAGCATGTTGGCCTGTATGGCTAATCACTCTGTTTGGGTCTGCACAGCTGAGCCCAGGTTTTATTGGTTATTCAGGCCAGAGGGAATGTCAGAGGTCTCCCCCGACATATTGCATTTTTATCTGTCTGTATGACTAATGTGTTTGGCCACCAGCAGGGGATTTTGGTAGGAGCCTCAAAGGACTTTTTACTGCCAGTCTTGTCCTGTGTTTGGCCATAATCTGATACAGGTATTATGACTGATAGGACTACACTTGTGAGAGGTCTGCTGTTTTACATCGTGACGATGCACCTGGCCACACATAAAACATTTGTTTTCACATCAGAGTCTTTTGTGTGACAAACAGAGTGAGTCTGGTCCTCCATACCAGTTGGTTTCCATGTTGAATTTTTTTGGCCACATTGTCAGTTACTCTGAAAAACATTTTATATATAAGGGTCTTCAAATCTCTGCCCACAAAAGTGAATTCCAGTGTAAAGAGTTAAAATGAAGAATTATTTGTAGTACCCATGCCCGGTTACTTTGTAAATATTACTGCTGACTTTTATCCAGAACAACTGGGCTTCCTTTGTGGTCTATAGCCCTTTTTAGTTAGTCATAGTATTTACGAGAAAATAAATCAATGCTGTTTGAGGTCTGCTCTTGGTAGTAAGAAATAATTTAGCAAATAATGTAAAATCTTTGTTTTGGTCTTCTTATCTAACTCCGTCTGAATTTGCGTAGTAGATACGTTAGTAAGCACTTCACAGTTACAGGAAAAAATCATGACTCACCTGCATTTAATCTCACGTGTGCTTGGTGTGGTTAGTGATAGGAGACATATTCTAACACTTTGTGATTATTTGGGTGTACGCCAGCACAGATGTATCCACCAAATAATTTGTGTATGCCTCGTGTAATTTTCTTTAATTAACATACTAAGACGTTTTGCTGTAAAAAAAAAAAAAAAAAAAAGCAGTGCTGTTTGTAAAGGTTTTAAATCATGTTTTTATCTCTGTAGAGTACTTGGAGGACGTGCGAGTCCAGGCAGTGGAGGATCTTTAAATTTACGCCCAGCTGAAGCTGTGCAGTTAAAGCAGAGACTGTGGTTAACCAGCTGACCCACTCTGTGCAGCTCTTACACATTTCAGAACTATACATAAAATACATGCAATGTGTATTTTAACAGCTACAGGGAGTTTGTGTGCCAGGGTTATATATTACATGTGTTTTTAATGGGGATTAAGGGATGTCTAAAGCATATCGCAGTCACCGCAGGACAGAAATAAATACCCTGAAATGGGCACCCAGTGTAGGGAACACACACATACCTACACCAGGGGCGAAGGGAGTTGCCAATTAAGCTAAATTGCGTGTATTTGGTGTGTGGGAGGAATTGAGAACAAATCCACAAATGGATGGAGAAAACACGAAAACGCCACTTACGCAGGGCCAAAGGCTGAATTTGTACCATTTTACAGCCAATTCTAAAGTAGATTTTAGATCTCATCCAGATAACCTCATAATGAAATTCAGTGTTATTTTTATCTTTTAATTATATTTTCTAAACTGTAAATGCACAATTAAAGTAAATAAGTAATGATTTATAATTACCGTATACTCTACCCATTAATCTTAACAGCAAATGTATTAACACAGGAGTGTGCTTGTGTGTGTAAGTGCGTGCATGTGCGTGTCTGCACCTAGCACACACACGCAGACCTGGCCTGTCACAGTACTGGCACTGCTAAGCTGAAAAACTCATGTGTATCAGACAGAATAGGCCTCTGCCCCTTATTAAACTGACATGAAGGCAAAGGTAATGAATAGGACAGTGAGCCGCCCTCGTTACTGGCCGGCAGACGTGAGCAGCCGGGTGATGAATGTTACTATTCCACTCGCTTATGATCGTACCCATGCATGGCTTCCTCCATAATTGATTTTTAATTCCCTAATAGAGAGTAAATCACAGGAGCAAAGCCTTGTCATTGGTGCAGCAGAATCATGGGCTGCATGCATGACGACTGTGTGAGTGCACGTGTGTTCGTGTGTGTGCGCACTTGGGCGGAGATGGAAGCAGGGCTTTCACCTGGCTGTCACACCTGAGGGGAGTCAGGTTACAGAGGTCAGAATACTGTCAGCAGGTAAAATCCATCAAAGTAAACATGCATAAATATGCCTCTTGCAGCCTTGCAACATTGCAGTGCAGTGTTGTTAGCAAGTTTGTTAACTGCTGGTTGCCCTACTGTCTGTGTGGTTATTCTGAAATCTTGGTGGCAGGGGGTTGTTGATGGGAGCCCTGCATGTGTTCAGTCTAGACACACCAACACACACCCACACTGACATGCCACAGGAGGAGCCAATGTGGAAACATAGCAGATATCACACACATCATCGCAAACGCCTGTCACTCACAGCAGCAGGATTAGAACGATTCCTTGTCATTGGACGTTTCTGCATTGATGCGTCTCGTTCAAGATCTGCAGCTCTGCAAAGCCACTTGTCAGGGAAAACCCTGCAAGGGTGGCTGGAGCTGTCGTGTACGTGGTGGACAAGATCCTGAGTTTGCTTATATGAGCGAAGCTCAAATTCTCATCTGTGCAGTTAGTTTCCATTTAGAGGTAAAATGCTCCGGTACACAATCTCACACATCAGCACAAGTAAACCCCTAAGAACTGCTCAGAAGGTAGCAGACTCACATTTTACGTCAGTTGCATTAATGACGACTTGTCTGAGGGAGGTTTGCAGTCACATAAAAGGAAAAGGAAAGATGAGAAGACGGAACGATGCTGACTGCTCACATCTGTAAACAGCCAGCACTTGATTTGTCGTTCTGAAGTCTGCGAGCTGACAATGCTGGAGCTCAGTAGGTGGGCTACCTGCAAGGCGCCACATTCTTTTTGTCTGAATATTCATTATTTTTGGCACCCCTGGAAGGCACTGTCTTAGTATGAACACACTGAGGCTACTGAAAGTCATTTATTCGCACTAGCTTGAAATGAGTCACAGGCTGTGGCCACCACAAGATGGTCCTTTGTGTTAGTTTCTCAAACTGAAAGACTCTCACTGAACAATGTGCTTTGATCTTGTGCTCCAAAGTCTTACTGCTATTTAATATCGCATTCTAAAACGTCTGGGAAAACCTAATAAGTGTTTTTCTCTGAGAATTTTTCCAAATTAGTAAAGAGACTTTCATCATTACAGCTTGCTGCTTCGTATTTTTTTTCTCTTTGTTCATTCTTTTATCACTTACATATTCAAATGTGTTTTATTTTCTTGTGCGAACACTTGTACTATACTCACTTAATTTCATTAAAGGTTAAATGCTAAGATGTTATAAAGCATGTTTAACAGTAAAAATTGAATGCGAGTTTCAGTGATATTACAACAGCCGGCTATTACACGCAGCCTTGCTTTATCTCCAAATGAAAGCTGTTTTCACTCACTCTCATTTGAAAATAAACAGCCCTGAGTTCAAAAAACAGCATGGCCAAGGTGAGATGGTCCTGATGATGTCTGTGGGGACTGTGGTCGAAGACGGTGCCCATCTGTGGTGCTGAGGTCAGCACTGAGCTCCATCTCAGCTGTTCGTTTGTGTTTCCTCGTTAAGGCCTTGGGATAAAGCCACCAGTTGGGTACATAGACTCACGGGAATACCTGACCCTGACCCCAAAGCAGAGAGGCGTTGTCGTATTAATAAACCAGTAGGTGCCATAACATCAATCGGGGTAATGGATGGGAGACAGCGCTCAGTTGCTGTGGATGGGTTTAACCTTTCCAGACGTGTGAGCTAAATGCAAGTTTTTGTTGAAGATTGGTTACACAGAGCGATGCGTTTACTAAATCTGCATTGGGCAGTGGATTTCCGTCTTGGCTGGAAATCAGTCACAGTTGGGTGGGGTGTGTTGGGGTAGGGGGGGGGGACAGCGAGCGACTGCACAGAGTGTCCCTTACAAGTGGAGAAGACTGATGCACCCACAGGGAATTTAGGGGCTACAAGGGACTTGTCTCCACATGAAAGTGGCAGTGGTGACAAGCTAAATAACCGCTTCCGTTTTGGAGAGATTACAAGTCTGACAATGGAGTGCATAACTGCAATCTGCTTCATCCTCTCTTGTCTCTTTATGAAAAATTGTTCTTTAGTGGTTATTGTCTTTAGAAGAAAAGGGACTTCAGAAAGTTTCCTTAGCAGCCTCTGCCTGAAGCCTAAGCCTTGGACTTCAGGTAACCGGAGGCACAACCCTTCCAGGTTTTCTCTTTTTCCTCCTGCGCTGTACAACGTCCTTCAGATGTTGCTTGCCATTTCGTTCAGCTCCCACCTGCTCAGCTGCGCTGCAAAGCCTCTGATTAACAGACTTAATTTAGTGCTTTGTCACACGACTCTCCGCTCCCATGAATGACGTTTTTGAAGCGTTAGCTTTAGCTTGGCTGTTCCATCGAGTTCCACATGGCCCTGAAGAGGAGAGCTTGCTTCTCCTATAGTCACAGCACAGGAGAGAGGGGGACAGTAGCACTCAAGATCTAGCAAGAGAGGCTCACGTGGAAAGGAGTTGTTACAGATGTGGCTAATGCATTGGGCACCAGGGAGCTGTAATTAGCTTTTTATTCCCAGGTTCCTTTTAATGTCCTTAAACAAGCAGCACATTACAATTAAATGCAAATGTTTTCCTTTATAAACAGTACACTCCATTCTGAAGTAGATATCAACAAAGAACAGCCAGAGCATCCCAACCTCCCATTTAAATGGATGCTTTTGAAACGTTTAATTGCTCCAGCGCTTATAGGTGACGGCAGGCTGCCAAACTGAGAGCAGTGCACACACTCACTGTCCCTCACTTCCTGAAGTTCTGTGTTTGAGGGCAAAGCTTTAGCACAGATCGAGTGCGCCTTTAGATTTGACTCATCGGCAACTCAGAATTGGAGCAAAGCAGTGAAATTATTCAGAGACGCTGCCTGAACTTTACCAGCCGAAATGTTGCGATGTTTACTCTTTTGAAAAGGTCAGGGCCCTCTGGGAATTTTAACTTGGCCCACACATACCCACCTCCTATACCACTGAAAAAATGCTTAAAGGAACACCCCCCTCCACCATGACAGAAACTTATTCTGCCCTGCAGACCCTGATCAGTGTTTCTGCCTCCAGGGCACCTCTCTCTAAAATAACACAATTAGTTAGAACCCTTAGCATTTCAATGTGATGCACAGATTGTGTATTGTGTTTCAAGGGCTGTGCTTTAAATCTAAGACAAACTAAATAATTTATGTATGATTTCAAAATGGTGCCTGGTGCTTTTGATGAAATGAACAAATTATTTTTTCGTTTCACAAAATCTGAAATCACAAAAACAGCAGGGTCTGAAATTGAAAAGTTATTGTTGTTGTTAACCCACATGAACACAATTATAGAAATATAAATATACTTTTAATTTTACAGTTGTTTTACTGTCTTGAAAGGAAGCAATCAATGTCTATTAGTTTTGAGCTAATTACAGTAATCCTAAATCAATACTAATGGGCAAGTGGTGTGCATTGCACAGTGACCTGTTGAAAGTAAACAAACTGTTACTTGGTTGATGAGATCTGGTGAATCCACTGTGCAAGAGTGAATCTGTATGTGGACACATGTTTGACACCCAGCAAAAGTACCCTGGCATCCAGGGTAGGATGCAGAAGTATCCTGGTTCAAATCCCAGCACAGCAAGGTGTCTTTGAGCAAGACACTTAGTGGTAGCTCCCCGGGCGCTGAATGTAGCTGGCTCCCCTCAGGAGTTAAATGCAGAGAAGCAATTTCCCTCTGGGATTAATAAAGTAAAATTTTTAAAAAGACATGTTCACAGAAACAGGTATGGAAAACAGAAAAGGTTCACAAACACAGGTATAAGGAAACAGCTCTGATTTCACAGGCACACAGCAGAGGATAGGTTCACAGACAAAGGTATACCACCCAGAACAGCTTCACAGATACAGGCACCATCAGAGGACAGGTTCACAATAAAAGGCACCCAGGGGAGGACAGGTTCACGAGCAGACAGCAGAAGACAGGTTCACAGGCCCTTGGGAAAGGACAGGTTCACAGACATAGCACAGCACAGACTATTATTATCACCTGAAAAACAGGTGTTGCACTAGACTTGTTTTCTTTCATTTATGTTCCTTAGTCATCCGTGAAACGAAAAAAAAGGAAACAGGTGACATTAAATGCATTCTTATGATCATAAGGTTGATGATAATTATTACTATTTTACATAACGATTGAAACTTTTGTGAAACTACCCTTTCTCTGTAATTAGGCACTGCCCTCATCATTGAATATAACCCAGGAAAAATCTACTGTATTTTCAAAAAAGCAAAAAAAAAAAAAAAAACTGTATGCCCTGCTAAATGTCATCTTATTATTGTCAGCGTTAACCTGCTGCTGTTAACAATCGAAGGCAGCGGGTGTGAAATCCGAGCTCTTTGAACCAATGATATTTTCTGCCCGCAGTTACGGTCTGCAGCTTTGAAAAGCTCTCAATTAATCTTGCTGCTTTAATTTTGACAGACTAGGTGACTTTGAGACTCATAAACGCAATGCGAATTGAAATAAATGAGTGTCAGTGTTGATGAACTTCAAAGGTAATGCTGAACATTTTTTTTTTTTTCCAAAATGAACGTATCAGTGTGTTCAGATCTGTTTTCCGTTCGTCTTTAACCTTCCAAAGGATGTTTTTTGCGCTTTAGGGAAAATAATGACAAACCTTAATTTGTTATTATCTTTCAACTATTGTGCTTATGAGTTTATTTATCTGTTATTAGTTAGCAGAACGGGTAACATAAAAGATATTTAGCATAGTCTAAAAAAAAAATTAAGCGTGTTTCGATCACAGAGCTGTGATTAATATACCGTTTACTCCCAATGCCACTCGAAATGAAAGACGCAAACTACGCAAGGACATTCAGACATGTCTTTGACAAGAGTATTGCGAATTCTTCTGCATCTCTGCTCAGGTAGTCAAAGGAGAGATGATGCCGTCAATAAGCAACAGGACCGTTAACCGGATTTGTCGGAAAACCTTTGCCAAATATAATTATTGTTATGCCAGTCTAGGAGAGGACCTCTTGCAGTGTTTGAAATTGAATTTTGTGCTTAGAGGCAGAGGCAGATTAATGTTACGCCTGGTTCACACACAGCCAGGACTTAATACAGCTCAAGTTAATAAATATAGAAATAAGGAGCAGACGTGGAAGTAGGGAGGAAGAGGAGAAGAAGCAGAGGACAGAAATAAGGAGGTTTTATGTTTGATTTCTTCCTGTATCCATCAAACTCCTGTGAAGCTTAGAAGCAGATCTCCTCTCCTGTTCATAAATGTGTATTACTGTATTATTATCGAAATGCCACAAACATTTTAATAAAATTGTTAAACATGACATCTGCTGAGAAAGGACCTTTAAGTGAAGCTGAGTGAGATTGTTGTTCACGGAGCGCGGTGACATTTCTTCTCTAAACGGAAGTGAATAAACGAGCACCAAAGGCTGCTTTTCGGCAGCACGGCACGTCTGCCATGGGTCCGGAGAGCCTGTTAGGCAGGCCTGAACCATCGGCCCAAGGCAGAGTTGTCCCCGGACCGCTGCGTCAGTGGGACCACAGGTACTGCTAACTAGCTAGCAGTAAAACAGGGTTTTCATAGTGCACCTAAGGACATAAAAAACTTGTTCGTGTGTGCTGTGTGCCAGAGCACTCACCACCTTAATCACAACAACAGGGTCTTATTTACCATTCACACCACACAACAGGGAAAAATAAATCCCCAAAGAAAACAACGTTATCAAGTGTGTAGTAGACATGTAACATTAAACTATAAATTAAATTTCATATGTGGTTTTTGTAGAAAATACTACAATGAAAGTCATTTAAAAGAAATAGCTTTTGGTCATCACAGCTTTAATAATTATATCTCATGATTATTTTGTTTAATTTGCACTAGCAGTTCCCACTAGCACATTTTTACTGATAAAGTTTTTCGCTAACAGGCGAGCCTGAAAGACAATGTAATAAATGAAGTATCGTTGCTTGTAGTTTGTATTAATTCCCCTCATTTAATTAAACAAAATGTCCCTTACTCTGGTGAATGTTTATTGACTATATTTCAAATAATTTCTATAAAATTTGAAATATAGGTTTGCTTAATATAAAAACACAAACAATGCAAGCATAACAACATGCTAAAGACAGATCTTTCTAGAAAAGTCCTCAATACACAGACTCCTGGCCCTTCAGGCTTTCCTTTTCTTTGCTACACAAAAACTGGCCTTTAATGTTTCCGTATTGAGTTATATCCTATCAGGAATAACCTGACATTCTGTTATCTATAGAAATGCATTAAATTGGTCATATTGTTCTAATTTGTATCTCACCCATTAACCCTAAAAGTGCTTGAGCACATTCACAATTAAAAAGGAACAGAATCACATGACTCTTCCTGCAGTAGAATAGAAGTTGGCTTTTGTGTGTTGGCTTTTACCTGTCCAAGCACTAATTACACATCTCAGTTGAGTGGGAGGAGACTACTTCCTTATAAAACAGCCAAGACATACAACAAACAGAATGGAAAGCCCATAGTTAAACCTGTTATTAATAACAATGAAGCCGGTTAGGAGATTGTTAGTCATACAAGTAATACTGTCATTCCTTATTAGTGTTTATTTTAGCAATGCCTCATTAGTATAATTACACAGAACAAATATATTTGGGTGAACAAATTAGTGAAGTGCATTCAAATGTTTCAAAACCTGTGTTTACGTTTTTTGTACTAAAACTACGAGCGTAAGTGTTTCTGTTCTTAAACATGAGGAGTTTGAGAGTAATATTACAAGACTAGCAATATAAGCAAGTATTAATGGGGGGGTTATTAAAATATATGAGGGAACATAGACCTTGTGGGTTTGTTTTCAAGTCTGTATCAGAGGTAAACAAGCTCTGAGAGTAATATTACAAGACTAGCAATATAAGCAAGTATGAATAGGAGGTAGACAAGCTCTGAGGTAAACAAGCTCTGAGAGTAATATTACAAGACTAGCAATATAAGCAAGTATGAATAGGACATGGTACCTTAATGGGGGGGTTATTAAAATATATGAGGGAACATAGACCTTGTGGGTTTGTTTTCAAGTCTGTATCAGAGGTAAACAAGCTTCAGAGTTATTTAGGGGGTTCAAATTCTTGGCAGTAGACATCAATTAACTACCCAACAATATCTATAAAACGTAAAAAAAAAAAGGTGTGGTATGACAAGGTCCAATCACAGAGATTTGTTAGCAAAAACTAGAACAAATGCAAACAATAAAGCCACAAACCAAATCAAAAGGGACATATGCAAGACAGTGTCCACACAGAAAAGACAAGGGGACAAGTGGAAACCAAAACAGGAGCAGAGCACAATCAAAACTAACCAAGAACCACTAGAACAGCACAAGCACACTAATCAACACTAGACTAAAACAAATGAGGAAATGAAGGTGGATGATCAGACAAGGCAACCCGTGACAGCTACACCTATTCCAGAACACTTTCTATTCTGCATCAGAGACACAATGTTATGGAGGTCTACATTTAAATAACAGATGTCTGGACATTTTCAATGCACTACGATCTGAGTAATTCTCTCATTAGCTGTGCACAAAGCATGTCTCCTCAAATGTTCATGACATTCTCAGATAACATAGACAAACAGCAGTGTGAAGGCAGTGCATCTCCTACAGCAAAACCCATCCTTTCACTGAACCAGAGAGACACAAATCTGTGTAGTTCAGCCTCCAGATATTTTCTGTTGACCTAAAAGTGGTAATGATTACCAATTCAATTCAATTCAATTTATTTTTATATAGCGCCTTTCGCAACAGCATGCCTCAAAGCGCTTTACAGAGAAAGT
>JABJVR010007985.1:0-10781 GCA_025773905.1 Chitala chitala | reverse complement strand
GCTACACAGAGCGTACACAGGAAGGCCAGCAGCTACACAGAACGTAGACAGGAAGGCCAGCAGCTACACAGAGCGTAGACAGGAAGGCCAGCAGCTACACACAGCGTAGACAGGAAGGCCAGCAGCTACACAGAGCGTACACAGGAAGGCCAGCAGCTACACAGAACGTAGACAGGAAGGCCAGCAGCTACACAGAGCGTACACAGGAAGGCACGCAGCTACACAGACTGATGAAACCTACTTGTGCGTAAGGCTGTCAGAGCTGTTTGTCACGTTCAGCTGCATGATGGTCTGGAACTCACTCTCGTTGCAGCAGTACTTAAATGCTGTGCTGTTGTGATGGCAGCAGAACATGTAAGTCTTGTTGTCTGAAAGACGTGGACAGTGGAAGCCAAAGTGGTAGTGCCCCTTGTGGTCGGAGTAGGGTTCACACACCCGAAAGTGTGCAGAAAGAGCTATGCAGGAGGAATGGAGGGAAGAAGGAAGTGAAATGCAGAAAGAAGAAGGCCAACATTTACTAGATGAAATAGGAGAACTCTCAGAACATTATGTATCATAATTCAGAATATAGAATACAATACATAGCTACAGCATTGCCGTATTAATATGTTGTGTTGGTTATATTTAAAATATAAACCTTTTGCTAGATTGATATGCTTTTTCCTCAGCAACACTTATTATTTTACAAGCAGAAACACCTCAGATTGTAGTGCTTGACTCTGTCACGTGTCAGAGATGGCTCCTCAAGCAGTACTGTTGCTAACAGAAAGGGAATTCTAGCCAGACAAAACTTCAAGTCATTACGTCTTAGCTGGAAGCTATGTGGCCAAACCATAGAAGAGGGAAAATGTCCTGGCATCCCTTTTTCATCCAACTGTTCTCTAATGGCAGACAATGAATGTCAATGGTGGCTCAGTGGGTAGAACATCAGACTGGGTCACCAGGTGTGTCCCTGCGCAAGACACCCAGCACCAGCTCATTGTAACACACATATGAAGTGCTGTAAGTCACTTTGGATAAAAGCATCTACTAACTGACATTACCAATTCTTATATACTTTTTTTTTAATATAATGAATATTATAATTAAATATTTTGCAAATCTTTCACCATTAATTTTTTTTTATCTGATGATTTTTTTAGTTAATCAGCAGAAATATACATGTGTATTCTTAGTAATGAGGCTTATATTTTGTAACATGATATGCATTTCGTGTTTACTTTGCATACACCTGGTGATTACAAGGTAAGTCGCTTTGGATAAAAGTGTCTGCCAAATGATTAAAATGTAAATTAACTGTTACATACGAGAGGAAATGTTTCAATTTTAATATTCTGTGGTCAGCTAAATATGTTTTGTGCTGCTAATTTGTTTAGGTTAATTTAGCACCACCCACCAGTGTCAATATTAATTCAGTACCACCCACCTTTCCCATTATCACAGAATCAAAGGGAAACAAAGTAATTACTGATGGTTTGGGATGCTGATTGATGCAAGTTACAAACAGTCAGCTGTTCTGTTCTCTGGTGTAACATACATCTCCAGCACATCTGAGAGGACTTGACATCTTGAGAAGCTCATCTATACGAGTCTTCTTCCAGTTCCTAGATCTGTCATAAGCACCATCCTGCAGTCATTTGCATATAGATGAAATGCGTCCTGAACGAAGTGAACAGACACAGGGCAGGGCAGCGTGCTCGGCTGTCATTGGCTATGCTCGCACAGAACCTTCATCTCCTACCTCTCAGGAAACTGCATGTCTCCCCTCCCACAAAACAACGAGGGGAAAAAAACAGTGCCACAGGCACACGCATAGCACCATAACACTTTAATCTAACTGATCAGTCATCCAATTAGAGCTTGGGTCAAGGAGGTCATGCCAAGTTAAGGCAATATAACATTATGTTATTATGCTGAAGTGCATTGGAAGAGTCCTGTTTAATGACTAGCCTCAATAAAGGGTGAAATGGCAAAGGGTTACTATAATACACTTATTAGACCAACTTCAATATATTTTTAGCAGTAAAAATTTAATGGCAATAAAAATAAGCACAGCCAGTATTGACAGAAATCACCATAAAAATACTTTAAAAAGGTCTGAATTAATGATAAATCATTTGTGAGGATGTAGAAAGAGTCAGGCGACACATTTGTGAGGATGTAGAAAGAGTCAGGCGACACATTTGTGAGGATGTAGAAAGAGTCAGGCGACACATTTGTGAGGATGTAGAAAGAGTCAGGCGACACATTTGCAAATGCAAGACAAATATTTGAAAACAGATGGAGGACACTGACTTTTGAAGCAAAAATCAGCGAGGTCGACTTTTCACCCAGCTGCCAATATGAGTGTTAAATTTAACGTTACATATGTCAGTTCAGTTCAATTCAATTCAAAACACTTTATTTGTCTCCGAGGGGCAATTAAGAGGTACAGAGAGCATCGATAAAAACACAAAAACACAGTAGAAAGTGAACATATATAAATAAAAATATCAATATCAATCGAAAATGTATATCAATATATTGTGGTCATAGTGTTACTGTCTACGGAGGAACAGGGTGTAAAGATGGGCTGTGTAAAGATGGGTCGTGTAAAGATGAGTCGTGTAAAGATGGCTCATGTAAAGATGGCTCATGTAAAGATGGATCGTGTAAAGATGGGCTGTGTAAAGATGGCTCATGTAAAGATGGGTCGTGTAAAGATGGGTCGTGTAAAGATGGCTCATGTAAAGATGGATTGTGTAAAGATGGGCTGTGTAAAGATGGGCTGTGTAAAGATGGCTCATGTAAAGATGGGCTGTGATGATGTAGCAGGGAAGGCTCAGCATTCAGACACGTGACTGCTGGGGGGACAGAGGTGGCTCTCCTCCTCTGTGTCCTACATCCTGGGCAGCGCAGTCTGTGTCCTGATGGGAGCCACTCTAACACAGTGTAAAATGTGTGAGAGGTCCTGTTGGCAGTTTTAGTTGTCTGTTGTTTACAGAGGACAGATAGAGTTCTCACAGGATGTCCTATAATTTTGGAGCAGGTTTTTGTTGTTGAGTGTCTGATTTTGCAGGCTGATGGAATTGAACCAGAAGATAAAGGAGAAGGTGAGCACACTCTCAATAAAAGAGGGGTAAAAAATTGTTAGAATATCTATGTTAACATCAAATAATCTCAACTTCCTGAGTAGGTACTGGTACTGGTGACACTTCCTCAGGACCTCCTCAGTATTGGAGGAAAACCTCAAGAAGTTATCAAACACTGTGCCCAGATACCTATACTCCACTACCATCTCCACCGGCTCACCCCGGATGATGGAGGTAACATCCTCTGCTGACTGTCTCTGCTTACTAGAAAATGTCACAATGAGCTCTTTTGTCTTATTAACATTCAGTTCTAGATATGAATGTTCACACCAGGTGACAAACTCCTGCAATGTAGAGCCATGATGTAGTGAATGTCCAGACAGCAGAGAGAGCTGGAAAGCATCATCAGCAAACTTCACCAGATGACAGTTAGGCTGAATAGATGTTAGCCACACCACTCTTAAATTACCTCAGTTTTAAATCTACCCTTTGCCATCTGAACTTGGGACTCTGCAAAAGCGCTCAAATACATGGCTGATAGACATCAGAGCTATAGTTCAGTTCTGTGGTACAAGCAAATCTCATATCCCACACTAGAAAGTTCAGTTCTGTGTGTAAGGTCCATGGGTTGGTCCTATTTATGTTTTCCCATTTCTATTCTGTCCTGCTCTAGTTCTGTCTGAGCTCTGGGTTAATCTTTGCTCGTGCTTCCTTTCTTATAGTTTTATCATCTCCACCTGCCCTCGTCTCTAATTGCTGTCCTTTATGAACCTGTGTTTCCCTGAGTTCCAGGCCCAATGTTGTAGCTCTATAGTGTAGTGTATTGTCCATGCTACAGGTTCATGTGTAGCTGTGTCACTTGTATGCTATTTGTCACATGTATAGCCACGTGTAGTAAATCTGCGACAGGTCCATAGGCATTATCTCTGGTTGGTGTGTAAACAACCATCTTACTGATTTAGTACATATACCGACTAAGGATGCTTTTTCAGTGTATGAGTCAAACCAACTGTGATGACAATAGTGGAGAGGGCTGAGGACATCTGTGATGACAATAGTGGAAGAGCTGAGGACTACTGTGATGACAATAGTAGAGAGACCTAAGGACTTCTGTGATGACAATGGTGGAGAGAGCTGAGGACTTCTGTGATGACAATAGTGGCGAGAGCTGAGGACTACTGTGATGACAATAGTGGAGACAGCTGAGGACTACTGTGATGACAATAGTGGAGAGAGCTGAGGACTACTGTGATGACAATAGTGGTGTAAGCAGAGGACAACTGTGATAACTCTGATAACAGGTCAGAAACAGGTCAGCTCCAGAGTGCTGTCCCCACCTGACTTGACCCTACTACCTTAGTCACAGGTGCTCCAGCATAGTTTTGCTGCTTTTCCTTCTCTCTGTGATTGAAACTAAAAAGGAAAGTGTATGCACTCACCTGCTGTGGACAACAGGAAGAAGAGGACAGCCAGGATGTTGAAGGGCTGCCAACCGGTGGTAGTCATCTTCTCGTGTTCATGCAGATGGCTATGGGGAGGTGTGGGAGAGGGGCAGATGAACTGGGGCAGTGTGGGGATCAAGGCAGGGTGGTCAGGGTGGGACAGGGTAGTCAGGGCAGGGCAGAGCGTGGGAGTCAGGACAGAGCAGCTCTAGGTGGTTCAAACTGGGGCTCCTGTCATGGCTACAGATTCACTCCTTTAGCAGACCACAGCATTGACAGGATCAGACTGCCCAGGCCAACTCCTCTCCAGCAGGGGGTGCACTGCAGTCAATATACAGACAAACAGACATATGATGGTGTGCAGAGAATCTGTGCATTATTCATCATGTCCACCATTATCTATCAGTGAGTACACATGCAACACACTTCATAATTCATGACAAACTTATAGATGTCTAGAACAAAAACGGTGGCCTGATGGCTCAATGGGTAGGACAGCAGGCTGGGAAGCAGAAGTCTCCTTGTTTGAACCCAAGCCAGGTGTGTTCTTCAGCACGACACCCAGCTCATTATAACACATGTGAAGTGTTGTAAATCGCTTTGCATAAAAGTGTCTGCTAAATGACATAATAAAAATGATGTTGGGGGGCATAACCTTTGGGACCTAATCATCTATGCCACCCTTTCAGCAATCCCCAGGAAGTTTAACACCATGTCTACCATAGAGGCCACACCCATCAAGATGGCTTGTAAAAGCCATGAGTTGTTATATCACCATTTCTATTTTCCACCTAATGAGTTTATAGGAAACCACCCTGAAGAATACATTTGGGACCCCTACCAACTTTCATTAGACTAGAGAGTTTGGATGACTTGAGAAGCATTTTGAACCTGAAAGAGGTCCAGCTGCCCTGATTTAACTTTCAGATAACCTCACCTCAATGACAGAATCTCAGATTCACTGACAGACCCCTGCATAAGAAAGCTATGCTAATCTTTACGTCGATCCAGTCCTGGGCTAATCAGACATATATAGTAAAACTTAACTCTGAATTGTATCTGGGATACAATTGATCTCTGACCCCAGCTCCATGGCGTGACATTACTGATGCCGTAAACTTGCTACCACAGAGAAGTTAAACTACACTTAGTGTAAATGAGATGAATTCACCCTCGTTCTGTTATGTGAATGTAGGTGCCATGTAACTGCACAATACACCAGTAAAAACTAAAACTAGTAAAAAACTCCCAAGTTTTTTTCTTGTGTTTATGAGCAATGAACCTGCATCTGTCTCATATTAGCAATACATACCATCCTTTCACACAAAGAAAAATAAGTTAACTTTCCAGATAACATTTCATCACTGGTTCAACACAAATAATTCCAACACATTTTTAAAATGTCAAATATGTTTTAAAAATGTACAAAATTTTGATATCTCAGTACACAACAAGAAACGTTTGCTTATTACAAAACGCCAAAATGTTACTTTACAGTATGTTAATAACATAACCAAATTGACTGCGCTGTATGTTATGTACAGACAATATATTACTCCTTCACACACAATGAGTCATGCGCGTCTAGTTACATCTCTTTCTCTTCTCTTTAAATATGATAGATTTGTTTTTTAAAAAGCTTTGCTTTGGCAGTGTGTTTAACAAAAAAAACTTTGACATTATCCCATTCTTGTCACAGAGCTGGCCTGAAGTTTGGCGGCCTGGTGGCTCAGTGGGTTGGGCATGAGGCTGGAATGCAGAAGTCTTCCAATTTGAATTACCAAGCCAGCCACCAGGTGTATCCTTAAGCAAAACACCCAGCGCCAGCTCATTGTAACACACATATGAAGTGCTGTAAGTCACTTTGGATAAAAGCATCTACTAACTGACATTACCAATTCCTATATACTTCTTTTGTAATAAAAAAAATTATAATTTTGAATATTTTTCAAACCTTTCACCATTAATTTTTTTTTTATCTGATGATTTTTTTAGTTAATCAGCAGAAATATACACATGTATTCTTAGTAATGAGGCTTATATTTTGTAACATGACATGCACTTCATGTTTTCTTTGCATACACCTGGTGATTACAGGGATCCAGGTCTGTACCTACACATTTAAAGTGCTCAGTCTGACATTTTTTAAAGAGTACTGGTCATGTGCCTACACATTTTTAAAAAGCCAGCTCTGAAACTTTAAAGTCTGCTGGGCCTGTACATTTAGTAAATGTATGTTGTTTACAAACAACACAGTTCCACCCACAGTGCTGTTCCACTCTGTTTCCCACAGCCAGCCCAGTGCCTTAAGGCAGGTTAGAGCAGTAAGCATTTCTACACCAGCAATTCTCTGTCCAATTCCAGCTTGAACTGGGCAGAACTGCTCCTCATCAGCTAACATGTAACTGGAGTCTTCTTCAGTCTTGTTGGCCTTTCCTGGTTCTGAGCCTGTATTTCACACACCATTGTTTCTTGTCTGTGTTATCTTCACCTCATACATTTTATATATATGCAAATGTAATCCCTGGCTCTGAACAGTAGTGCTTATTACCAGCATAGGAGAGCACCTTCTCACTCACTTCCAGTAATGAGCTCAGATGTGGCCAGCCCGAAGCCTTCAGTAGATGCCGCTGTGAGCATAGTGTCCCTCAAACGAATGAGGTACCAACACACCTGAGGATGTATCATGCAAAGGTGGGGGCGCAAAAAAGGAAGCTGTTGCTCCCCCATGACAGGACTAATCATGATTATGATAAGGTAGGATGAACATCTTAATCCACAACATAGAGTTTTACTTTACACTTTTACACTCTGTAACACTTGAAATTTACCATAGTAGCAAAGCATATGTGGGAGTTTATGATAGCTGCCTAAGGTCACTGCCAGAGGCACAGCACCAAAGTAATGGTTATGTGAGGCTCTTCACATAAAACACCTGCAGCAGACTCCTCACACATCTGTTTGTCCTGTTACTTTGCCTTGGTGGTCTAGTGGCTCTTGAGTAGCACACACCCATCCAGCAGTTCAACCTTCTATGAACAGGACATGTGGGGTAGTGCCGTTTGTTTATTTAAATCTTTTTTTTTCCAGAGAAGAAGAGGTGGAGCTTTTAGACTTTTTTTCTCTGCCCCAGTGGTGCAGCCATTGCTTGCTCTGAACCAGACTGGTAGACTGCTCATCAGAATTGTACTGCACCCTATACATACATGGTGTATAGCTGTTATAACACACACACACACACACACACACACACATATATAAACTGCCAACAGACACTAATTCTCTGCTTCTCAGTCATGTTCCTTTGTCAATTGTTTTCATTTTTTTCTCCAGGAAACTTAGCTGCAGTTTGTCATTGTTATCTCCTACTTTGTATTAAAATAATTTTTATTTGTATAGACTTCTGTTAAGCCCTTATAGTTTAAGCATGAAATTTAATGCACAGCAAAAGAAGGTCTGCCTTGGGTGAGAGCTGAGCAAACCTGGAGCAGGATATCAAGTAGCCTGGACTCCTGAGGAAACACCTACCTAAGACTCCAAAGACGACATTATTACAATGTATACCAGCATGACATCAGAGAGAGCTTCACATGAAAGACCTCATGTCTTAAGCTGTCTCATAATGACATAGTCAGCTCTGAGAGCCATCACATATTATGGCATCATCATATGAAACCAGCTGCTGCTTGTATGTTAGAAACACCTGCTGAGCATGCTGAGAATTGCTGCCCTCCAGGTTGGTCACCTCACTGTATGTCACTGAGCAGTAGAAGCTAATGTTAGTGACAAGTGGTTCCTCTGGTGGCTCAATGGGTAGGCCATCAGGTTGGGATAAGGAAACCACTGGTTTCAAACTCCAACCCGGTTGCTGGGTGTGTCTCTCAGTAAGATGATCTGTGCTGGCTGCCCACTTCTCCCTCGGTGGGGGGGTTAAATGCAGAGGATGAATTTCCCTGTTATGACACTGATAAAGGAGCATTAAAATAAACAAGAAGTAAATACTCATATATAAACTTAACAGTGATATTAATCTCTTTCCCAGTAGCTCATGTGGATACTAAAGTTCTAACAAAAACATAATGGCATGTGTAATTGAATGGAAGCTGACTATTGCCCTGGAAACCAGCTATCACAATGGAATGAGAAAAAAGCTCCAATATTAGTCCAGCAATTAGATTATCTGTTAGCAAATGAAATGGGTGCCAGACAGATGAGAAAATTACAGCTGGAACTCCACGCATGTGTAAGTCCAGCTGCTGATAGAGACAGACACAAAGCACACAGGGGAAGTCCTACATACGCCCTGGCTGGTGCTACGAGAAATTCTTTCTCCTACAGCAGTTAAAAAGAAATTTCTTTTGTATGAGTCTTCCAAATGCTGACACCCTTTCCTCCCCATTACCTTTATCAGAAGGTTGATTTTAATAAAAAAAACCTAAAGAGTTAACAGGACATTGTGCATGGAGTGTTAAATAAAGAAGAAGGTGTGATGTGTGTGTCTGTGTGTGTGCATGTGTGAGTGATTCTACCCATGGGATGTTAGTTTGACTTCTTCAGACACAGCTCTAGAACATTATTATTTTTTTGACAGTTTCACACTGAAATATGTGTGCTGAGGAAAGACTGCTAATGAGGCTAGTTTCTAATATGTGGAATTTGTTAAGCAATCACATACAGAACTTGGAGTATAATTCATAAATCCCCGATTTTCAGACTGCTGGTTCTGGATGTTATCCATCTTGGCGGTTTATTACTCTTACCTGAGCTGATGATAGGTTTTTCGTGCTCTGTGTTACTGGATAATGAATACAGTGTATTATTCCCTACATTACTTTATGTGAAACCAAATATCAGTATGACTGGCCAGCTTGTTTCCTTTTTTTCCTCTTTTCCTGTAAATCCCTTGAGCCTTATTTTTACCTTTTTAAACAGACCAGCTCAGATGAACAGATTATCATGTTTATCAGTTCAGCGGAGCCGCTAGTGACAGCCAGTATCAGGTTTCAGTACAGTCAATGACAAACTTTGTTGCATACATCTGTAGGGCCGCTAAACACAGAGCAATGCATACACATTTACAGAAGATGCGGCACACCCATTTCAACTGCCCTTCCATAATTCGGTAAAAAAGTCCAAGGAGCAGAGTTGGGAGTGAGTTTAAGGTGCCAGTCAAGTACCAACAATTCAGATGGACCCTCACATGTGAGATAGCAAAGATTCATCAGTGAGGACACAGTTAATGAGTCAGACTAAGACTGATGAACTATTCACAATTGGGTGACAGTTGCTTTTTGATAGCCGATCAATTATAATCCATCAAAAAGAAAGCATCTAGACAGTGTATATGACCATATATATGAGTTGTATGTAAAGCATTAACGTGATGAATAGCATTTCTCTTGTGGAAAACATTAGCCACTCACTTGACTAACAGGAAAAAGCCAAAGGTCATTAAGATGGCTATACTTTTATTTTTGTATTATTATTATTTATATATTATATTATTATATATTATTTTTGTATGTATTACCATTAATGTGTTATCATTAGACCTGTACAGAAGTTGAAATTCTGCATTTAGCTGGGACTCTGAGCTATTTACACAAAAACGCTAATAAGATTGAAAAGTTAGCAAATGTGGCATTAATACAGCTTTTTACAACAATGGACCTTAAAGCGTTTTACAGAAGAAATTGCTGTATTTTTAATTAATTTAAAGGTGCTATAAAAAGAATAACTGTAAAAATCACCTGCACAAACAGATTATTACCATGTTATATACAGACAGTGTAAAGTACTAAGGATACTAAAGCATGTGATCTGTGACTGTGAGCATGTGAGCAGCTGGACTAACAGATTTAAAAACAGTTTTATTCCTGGGCGATTCGAGTTGTGAACATTGCTAACTATGTGCAATAATTTTATCTTGTGTTATCCATAATTTTATAATGATAACTACATGCAATAATTTTATTTATAATTTTATTAAAGTTTTAAATTGCATTCTCTATAGTTTTTACAATTTTAACTATTTATTTTTTGTGTGATTGCAGTTGATTGAACAAAAACATTCCTGTTTTTATGCATTGCACCTGTCAGATGTTGTAGATCTAATTTTGTTGTATTTGTACAATGATAATAAAGCTTAATAATAATAATAATAATGATAATAATAATAATAATAATAATGATGGAGTTTGCATGTTCTCCCTGTGCTTGGTGGGTTTTCTCCCACAGTCCAAAGACATGCAGGTTAGGTTGATTGGTG
>JABJVR010007984.1:0-11013 GCA_025773905.1 Chitala chitala | reverse complement strand
ATATATATATATTTTACCTTGCACTTTCCTTCCAATTCAGGTTTAAAGTTTTTTGGATGGAGGAAGGTCTAAAAATATCTTCCACACTGTAAACATGTCTACCAGTATAAGGTTCACAGAGGCTAAGGTTCTGAATTGGAGTACCGTGTGTGTGCGCATGGGGGTAGGAGCTAGCACACTGTGTAGCAGGAAGGACCTCTCCTGAGTCCCTCACTGGCGCAGGCAGAGTGCTGCTGGCTGAGGAATCAAAGCTGTCTGTATTGGCCAGCACTACGTATGCTGATGAGAATAACGCCTGCATCAGAGAGAAAAAACACACGCTCGCAATCACGCGCACACACAAACACACACAAACACACACACACACACACACATACACTTTCTGCCACCATCATTTCAAGCCAGGCAGTCGAAACTGAGGCTTTAATCTTTATTCCAAGAGAACGAACACACGGTTCAGGAGCCAGGTCAGGTAGAAGAAATACTTTAATAGAGTTTCTCTCTAGGGGTGGGGTGAAGGGGGGGGGCTCAGATACTTGTTTTTTCTTTTGCACTGCATATTTGAGGCAGTTTTTGAGTAAGCCTCACTTTTCAGCTCGACTGAGGTGTCAACCTTGGGTAGCTTGTCTGTCTGGGCATCCCACATTCCAGCTAAAGATGAGACAGGGAGCCATGCTGCCCCCACTCCACACTCCATTCCTTTTGAAAAGAAGAGGGAGAACGGTGGCTAAAAAGGGCAGAGACAAGCAGATTGTTCCAGAACAGGGATTTCAGTACTGTTTGGTTTTGTTATCTGTTTGTTATATAATATATACTGCGTCTGTTTAGTGTGGTGGGGGGGCAGTATTGGAGGTTGATGACATCTGGAGGGTGTGCAGGAGAGGTAGGCATAGGTGGATGAGAGAGGGGTGTCCAGCAACCTGTACGGTGTGTGTGTGTGTGTGTGTGCGCTCACGGTCAGTCACATAGCCCCTCCCCCACTGCACAGACTTGACATAAGTGAAAGTTGGAGCACTGCACTACCTCAAAGCTGCACTGCACTACCTCAGAGCTGCACTGCACCTGCCACTGCATGCACGGCAGAGCTACACGAGAGCATGTCTTGCGGCCTTATTGAGCCACTCACTCACAATGATCACACTGAGAAGCTGCTCCAGTGTGAGCCAATGACAGTGCAGTGGTTTGGCCTGCCGTGGGTGAGCAGGGCACTTGACATTTGTCTGCCCTTCCTGTTGTGCCCATCGGGGAGGGTGGATTAAGCAAGGCCGTGTGCCACCTTGCATAGCCCCACAGATTCTTTGTAAATCATTAATGTGAGGAGTGGACAGGAAGTATTGAGCACACTCACAGGTTACCCAGGATGTAACACGTAACAGACGTGCGCACACACAAGAGAGTGTGTAACACGTAGTCATCCGGTGAAAAACAGGCCATCAGTGAACAACAGACGGGCTTACTAGTAAGAAGACTATTTTCTTGGGCTGCATGATCTGGTTTGCCTGGAATCTTTACATCAGTGAAGTGATGAAGATCATTTACATCAGTGAAGTGATGAAGACCATGCCCTTTTTTGGGTTTCAACAATATTGCTTGAACATTGTGTCTTCCTTCCACCAGACTGGCCTGTGGAGAGACTCGCTGGTTCAGACCACCTTGGCAAACAACGAAAGAGTAATAATAGGGATTGAATATGTGAATAGAAGTTCCCATTTTTCTGGTTTGACCAGATGAAATTCAGCACCCCCACTTCGCCTCTTATCTTGATACCCCAAGAATATGTTCTTGCTTGGCAGTCAGGATATTGCTAACTTAGTGTTCTAGCCCAGCATGGATATTGTATAAATTGCCTGTCGGCCATGATGTTACAACAACAGCACTGTTTTCCTCATGACTGTTGAACTTCCACTGCCAGTAAAGCTAAGCACTTGTCTGAAGTACCCCATGAGTGTGAAGAGAACAGATCTATGGAGAGTTCAGTCATCGGATTGTTACAGATCCGGAAGACAGTCTGCACAATCTGAATGATATTTCAAATATGTCTCTGTCCTACTAATCAACCCCCTAATTAGAAACCACCTTTCTTTTTCTGTTCCATTGCATTTTTAACCCTTTTCACAACACTTATTCCTGTTATTGACCCTAGAAAACAGCCCTTTGTTCATAAACCTGCTTTTCAGTTAAACTTTAACCAGTACTTAATCAAATCTAACCTCACCTAACCTTTAGTTCCTAATCCTAACTAGAATATTAACCACAACTAAATTAACATACTGCTGCCTTTCCCGTAACCAGTTAACTCTTAAATGTCCCCTTTCTGTTATTAGATTTTACTGGGGCAAAAAGGTTGCCTTGATCATTTTGCCTGGTTTTTAAGTACTCTGCACTGAGACACATATGCAGTTTTAAAGCTCAGTGAAGATGTGTAGAAAGCTGCTGGTGATAAGTGTCTCCTGACCACCCCTTTCTGAGGTGTTTACCTCAATGTACGCTAATTCTATGCAATTATCTGCTGTGCAAGAAGAGGCCTCATTCAAAGCAATGTATTTTTAATATCTAGTTCTCTTGTTCAGATAACATAGGCAGTTTTTTTTTTCCTTCAGAATGAAAAAAAACAAGCTAAAACTGGCAAGAGACAAGGAAAGAGAAATATTGGTTCAGACTAGGAGTTTTGCTTTTGTTTCCTGACACTACAGCCACCCACAGGCCAGAGAATTCTGGGTAGTAAAAACATCTTGACAGTGTGCTATAATTACGCTGCAGATTACTGACAACCAGGCAAAAAAAACCTCTGACTTCTCCTGACACACGGTCTGTGATTACTGCTGGACAAGGAAGTTCTGTTTTCATATGTGAACCGCCCTTTAGCGGCGCGTGTGCCTGTTAGCAGAACCGCTTCCGCTTGTGAAGTGTTTGGCTTCTCAAAGGCAATCAATTGGTTGCAAAAAAAATTGTGAAGTTTTTATCAGGTTATTCATGAGAAGAGAGCTCTCTTTAGGATCACTTATCGCTATGAATAGTGGTCAAGTGATGTTTAAGTATTGCGTCTCCTGTGAATGTCAGTAGGGGGGGGAAGCTTAAGGAGTGAAAGACTGCCATTAAACATTAAACAGAGCCCTTGTTCCTCCGGAGAATGCAGCAGTGTGACTGTTTAAAGTTAAATTAACTAATCGGTCAGCGATAATTAACTCCAGTCACTAACAGTAGTAATCCAGAAAGCAACCCATCCTCTAAAATCAAATAATATTTCCATAAATTTTCAACTAAACTGTTGTGTTTTCCATTTGTGTCTCTTCCAGAGGGTACCCCTATACGAGGTAAGACAAATAACTGCAAAACTAACCAGTAACCAAACTGTAAATCCTAACACTTACTGAATGACTATACATAAATTCCAAATAACACAAGGCTTCTAAAAACAAACAGCTTGTTTTGTTCCTCTTTTCATCATTTGTGACCTTGTGTGTTCTCTTTGTGTATATGTTTGTGTGTGTGTGTGTGTGTGTGTGTGTTTGTCATCAGTGTATACCCTCCTAGTCTTTGTCCATTTTTACTGTGTATCATTGTGTGATGTTGTGTGATGTTGATTTAAAGTGTTCCTTGTTTTCCTACAGTTGGCTGAGTTGCTGAGCTCTCCACCTAAACTGAAGGGACGGTGGTGGGTGGTTTGGGGGGTTGGGCATTGGGGCTTTTATTTACTGCATTCTGGGTGATGTGGGGGGTTGTATCTTGTGGTCAGTGGAGTGCTGGGTTTGATGTTCCTTCACCCCCCTCCCCAGCAGGCGTGTGAGAGCAGCATGTTGTGTGTGCTGTGGGGAGTAGAAGAGAGCACATTGTGTATGTCAGTACTCTGCCTTGTGATGTTGTGGTCCCCAGCTAGAGACCCCCTTGGAGTGTCTTTTTCCAAAGTGTACTTAAATTACATTTTCATTCAGGCCAACTGAATTGCAGTGAACAGTCAAACAAAATGGCAGTGGGAACCACTACAGAAACCTTCTTAGATTGGCTTCGGAACAGGATACATTGGCAGAAAACTAAAAGAAATGAGGCAAATCGTAGATTCACATTGAATCTCTCTGTATGGAGGGGCAGACAGATATTGGGAATTGATGCTGTTGCTATTATTCGGTGGGCCTTCGCCCCACTTCCGTGCGATCCTCGGACACGACACTATGATGTCGCCCTGTTCGCTGAGCTAGAGTGAAAAACAGTGTGTGCTCACACTTGCCGGCAGCCACAGACAGTCAGAGGCGTTTAGAAGTGCGTGGGAGCACCTCTTCCTGTACATCGTGCTCTTTCCATAGTCTTGGAGTCCCTAGAGGAAATGTGGCACTCATCAGGCTAACAGCCGTCTCCTCTTAGGCCATCATGGGACCCTGAGGAGCTGTGGTTTCCAGGGCTCATGCACAGTTATTTAATGCATGCTTTTAGGGCCTGTCATTTTGTTGGGAGCACTGATCATTTTTCTTTGGAATCTCAGGTGTAGTTCATTAATGCTGATAAATGCAGCAGTGTTGAACAAGGATGTAAGCGTGGCTCTGTCAGTGACCTCTCTGACATATGGTCTGAAGAACACTCATTGCCACAGGGATGCTTCCTTTTGCACCTAGACTCTGGGAGTAGTGTAACACCATCTCTTGTTGATAGCTGGGTGGGGCCACATGTCAATGAGCCCAGTCTGAAAGTTTAAACACACATGTGTGTGTGCAAGTGTGCTTGTGAATTTAATAAGTGGTGTCACTGTCATGAATGGTGGGGGGAGGGGTGGGTGTTACCAGTAATTTCTCCTTAAGTATGTCATCAGGTGGGCGTTGTAAGAGATTACACTGAGCTCATCCCACGCGCTGAAATCCGCTCACATTGACAACACTGAGTCTCTGTCTCGGTTTGTCTGAATCGACAGAGCACACGCTGGATTTGTTTTCCCAATCTGTTTTTCCAGTTTTGAGGATTTTCTTATCAGGACTGGCCTGAGAAGGTCACCGGCGAACGTTATTGTATTTTGTCTAAAATTGTGCTTTGGTTAGCTAAGTTCCTCCGGGTTTGGGAATTGATTGCATTTTCCCTTGGCTTTGGACCTTTGGTTTCCTCAGAGGTGCAAAATATTCATCTCATCTCTTCACGTGTGGAACATAGACAGGTGCAGAGAGTGGTGAGGGCTATAGAGGAAAAGCAGACGTGTAATGAGTATGTCCCATGATGCAACTGCTGCTAGCCATCCACTTTCCATCAATGCTTTTGAATTTATGCAGAGTTACTTTCATGCGAGTCATTCCACTGATTATGTGATGGAGAAATATTCCAACTTTTTAACAGGTAGGGGTTGTGGCATTGCTGGTGGGGAAGCGGCGTGTTGATGGAACTAATTATGCATGTTCCCCGCTACGCTCAGCCGTCTCCTTGCGGTGCTTTTCCACTGCCCTGTTACCCATATCATTTTGTGTCAGACTGGCCCTGCTCAGGAGCAAGACTTGAATGTGTCGGCCTCCACCCTCAACCTTGCTCAGTTACGTCATAGCGATGTGATTGGCTAAGGTGATTCTTTGCCAGGTTGCAGGTGCCATTTGAAACTTTCAAGTGAAGATGGTGTAGTTTTTTTATTCCTTTTACACTGAATTTTATCCGAAATGAAAAGCACACAAAATTAATGTGTTGTAACGTTTATTGAGAGAAAGAAAGAAAGAGGGTGGGGGAGAGGGAGAGAGTGAGTGAGTGATTGTGCTGGTAGTAACATGTGGAAGCACCTGCCTGCACATCTGGACAGCTCTTTCGACTGTGTTAAAATGGGAAGATTCTGATCCACTCTGGGAGCTCTCAGAACTCCACAGCAGTGAGACAAATGCTCTGGGATTGCTACATTACCGCAAGCTGCCCTTCTGAATTGTACTGACATCTGCCTTGTAAAACTGCACCTTTGTCGTCTGCAAGCTAATCCCGCTGGTTCTCATTGGAGATGGTTTTTACTGCTATCACCCATGCAGCCCGTTGAAAGCAAGAGGCACACCAGGGTCATAAATTCACAATTATACCCATCACATGAGCCTTGGGATAGTCTAGGGAGGCGGGGCCTCATGATGAAAGGTCAAAAACACCGTGTCAGCCCACACGTTCTGACTCGCTCCCTCGTCCGTAAGCCACAGCCCTATTTGCAAAGGCACAAAACTGTCTGCTCACAGATGGACCATCTCTCACACAGCCTTGAAACAGTGGAAACAGAGCCTTGCAGAGCCAAAGATGAGTGACGGATAATATGGCTGCTGTGGAAGAAACAAAAGATTAGCTTGATCCAAGGGCAGTTAGCCAACGTACGATAAACATTTCAGAAAGGGGACGAGATATGCTGTGTATCTGTCAGGGTCTGCGGTCCGTTTGGGACACGTCATCTGTCCTGGCAAGTGACAGAGTAATGGGACGCAGAAAATGGAGTTTGAAGTGAATACTGCTATGCAAATGTTTTCAGCATGCTTTTTCAACTCCTAGCTATCTGCACAGTGAAGTCGGCAGGCAACAGACAATTAGCCAGCGCTAGCTGGCACTAACAGAAAGTGAGACAGAACTGTAAAGCTGAAGACTGCATACACTGTTTAGCCAAAAATAGCCTCTGTCATTAATAGTCGAGATAAGCAAGGATTTGATCAATGTACTCATTAGAAATTGATTAATGGATGCTCTGATATGTCTGTGTTGGTCCCATATTAGCCACAAAGGGTGCAGAAAAACCTCACAGTCAGTTACAGACACAGCAGCATGTCCAGATAGCACTAAGATTTAGTTAGGTTAGCACTGTCTCTCGGTAACTGGAGGAATTCACGTTAGTCCTCAGTTCTGCAGACCTTTTTCTCGTTGAGATTAAATGTGTGGTCCTCAAGTGTGTGTGCAGCTAAACTTGAGTGTGATGTCTACGCAAGCACCACCACCTCCTCAGTCCGACAGACAGATCAGGGGCCCCCACACAGATCTGGCCCTACACAGATCTGGCCCCACATCTGCTGGATATTTTTTAGGGTGTCTGAGCACCAGACACCCTAGAAAAGGAAAGATTTGGCTCATAATTAGTGCCAAACCCAAAGGGCTTCACTGCTGCTGTTATCGCCGTTGTAGATGGTTTGGATAAAACCACTGCAGTCTAATAGTAACGGAGCATGAGATGAAAAACTGATGGAGATTATAGGTTTGTGGTATAGTGTATGTATGTCGTCTGCGTTTATGCTCAGTGAGTTAGTGGGTCCACAAATAGGCCAGTGAGCTCTGATCTATGTTGACTGAATTTGGAATCAGTGAATGAGATCTGATTCACGTAGACTGAATTAGAAATCAGCCAGTGAGCTCTAATTCATGTGGGCTGAATTTTTCTTTGCCAGCATATCAATAAAAAATCATGAGTTTCATCCCTAAGGACAACAGCAGCAGAGCTATGTGTGTGTGCCTGTGAGGCTGTGTAAGACTTAGAGCTTTGCTGGAGAATTTGCATGGACGCCTGTCCCATGTCCTCCCATTACATCAGACGCAGCCATGTCTTACGTCCTCCCGTGGGGCCAGACGTACCCACACCCCTCCCCGCCTTGTTGGTCAGTGCTCACAGGAAAAGAGGAACCAGCCAGAGCAGCAGAAGAAGGAGGTTTAAGGCTTGCTGGGTGAACAGTAGTGAGTGTCAGCAGTCTGTTTGTTAGGCAGGCAAAGGCAGTGATCTGTCAGAGAGCCAGGCAAGCCAGAAACTAATTATATTATCATGCCTGTGGCGTACTAACGAGAAATGATCTGACAGGAGGTAGGATTTTTTTTTTCTGGTTGGGTAGGTGGATAGTTTTTTAAAGTTATTAAACATTTGTGCACCTGGCGGTATAGCACAAGTATGCAGGGGTTTATATAGTTTGTACATGCAGGTTCTGTGTTGCTGAACAGAAAGGACTGTTTACAATATTCTGTTTGTACTGATGGGTGCAGGACAGCTTTACGATCCACAGTGGGTGGGATTTGTATGCACCATCATTAATCAATTGGCTTAATCCAGTTTCCAGTGATGACTGTTTGGGACCCTGTTGGCAGTTTAAAAGCCTCATTCCCCGTTGATGTTTTGTCATAGCAGAGTGAATCTCCCTCACTTACATGCACGAGGCTCTGCCATTTCGTATAAATCCATTTAAAAGTAGCTCCTTGATTTTATCCATCAAACTAATAATTTAGCCTAGTGCATTCACCTACAGTATAAACCATGGGAGGTGGTTATCACGAACTGGTGTAAAGATTATCTACAAGTGGACAATTCTAAAGATTAATCGCTTAACTCCAGTTGAGCACATGAGTAACAATCGCAGGCGGTCAAGCCTACTTCACAATACACGTGTGGATGTGGAGGAAGAACACGCTGTCGTTATTCTCAGTAAAGTTTTCCCCACGTCGGTTTGCCAGCACATACGGGTCTGTTGGTAGCGTCCTGCTTTCGACACTGTTTATGGCTCACACCTTCTTTTGTTTACCCCATTTGGTGTGAACATGGAGGGCTGGTGAGAAGGAGAAATAAGGTGGGGTGGCTTGGAATTTAGTTGTAATCAAACAGTGTCTCAGAAATCTTTAGCTCTTGTCATTTCACTTCATGTGCTGTCACACTCAGGCGATGACATGCCTGTTCATTATGAATTGAGTCATGGGCATTTAGGCGTTTTATCAGCCTCCAGACTGGTGAATCAGTTTTGCGCTGAAAACGTATGTTTTGTTAGTATATTTTGTTGGACATTTGCTTCTTTTTATGGGTAGAACTTGGGAGACTGAGAATTGAAAACTGTTGAAGGAGTTGCACGTATTGCATGTAATACAACATGTTTTAGTGTAGAAACTTGAATGGGCTGGTTTTTGATTATATGGGACTACAATAATCCCAACACGCACTGGAGTCCGAAAGGGATGGTGTTTGGCACTTGGTTGACGTTGAGAGAACATTGTAAAAATGTTCTCTCAATGACACCTCTTGCCTGAGTGCTTATACATTACCATGTCTAATGGGAAACATTGCCTCTCTCTCTTTTCTTCTCCCTTTCTGCCCCCCCCCACCCTCTGTTCTCTCTGGTGGTGTCACTGTGTCTCTCCCAGGTGCCCTGCAAATAGAGAACAGCGAGGAGACAGACCAGGGGAAATACGAGTGCGTGGCGTCCAACAAAGAAGGCGTCCGCTACTCTTCCCCCGCCAACCTGTATGTGAGAGGTAGGGAGCTACGCGGAACCCACAAACACAGTGCTCTGTGGGACCGACGCAACGTGGTCATGGCACCACGTAGTACAGCCACCCCCAGCTCCCCATGCTGTCGTCGAGGAAACGGCACCCTCACCTGCCTGTCAGAAATATATGCCAAAGTGCACCCTTAAGGAAGTCTGAACAGTTTGTCATAATCAGCATCAATACACATTTGTCTTTTTTCCCTCTTATAGCTGATGGTCTGTTGGTGTTTCTTAAATACAGATTAATTCAAAGCTCTGGGCATTTCCAACTGTGTTCCCCTAATTTCATGTCAGCTCCTTGATATTTGTTGTTTTTATGTTACTCTATTCTGTTTGTGCTACTATAAACCCTAAAAAACACTTAGAGAAGTAATGGCAGTAATGGGGCTCCCAGCTTGTGGCAGCTGAGGTTTACTTTGTGCTGTCAATCACTACTTTCACCACTGAGCCATTTCCAATTTCGTTAAACTAAGAAGTGATTGGCAGTACATGGTAAGTCCCGCCCACCACATCAAACCACTGAAACCTGCTTGTTATATAACACATTTAAATCCACTGGCCTTGACATGAGGTTTGAAGATAAAGGTAAACATAACGCTTCCTATTGGTAACCACCGTGGACTGAGCAAGGGTGTTGTTATTGATTGCACGTTCTCAAAGGCTTAAGTTTTAACTCAGCAGAAATATGATTGACTTTAATGAGGTGTTATCAACATTGGTCATCCACACAGAAAGCATAACAAATGTTATCGTCACGGGTGTAGTTGAACAGCATGTTTCATGTAATGTCTCCATAGTTCAGTTAATGATTGTGAGACCTTCCGTTGGACAGTAAGCCACAGTCTACCTTGATGTTGCATTATTGTGCAGGGTCAGGATGAGACTGCCTGTCATTAAATTTGAATGTAGTAAACTGGGCAATGCATCCAGAGTGTTACTGGAGCAGGGAATAAAGTATATAAACCAAAATACATGAAGTATCCAAACGCTTTTTGCCAAGCAGTGAAACACAGAGGCATCCTGATGACAACTTAGTGCTAACCTTTTGTTATCTGTTGCTAAAAACGGTTAAAATTTTGCAAGTCTGTAAAGCAATCACTTAGTCTTAGGACCAGTTAAAACTCATTACCCGTGTTTAAACTTAAGATATTTAAATAAAATAAGTAAATCGCCTATGTCGCCACTTGTTTTTACCTTTTCCTTAAATCTTTCCAAATGTGTTTTACTCAGATGTGTGTCATTTGGAAGCCCATGTTGAAATTAGTAGCTATAACTGTGTCAAAACTTAAGTCATTCAGCTGTCCAGGCCAGAAACCAGGGAAACACATTAAACTTTTTAATTGGAATTAGAAAAGACCAAACACACTGTGACTTCGAATAGCTGCTAATTTGAACACAAGCTGTGCTGTTTTTTTTTTGTTGTTAGTTGCTGTTATTGTTTTTCTTTTAGGTTTTTCAGTTTGTTTAATTTCTTTTTTCTCTTGTGGAAGCAAATTGGCCACCATGGGAGTTTTTAGGTGGCTTAAACGTCATGATGTCCTTGGGAAGAAAGGACAACCGTCATATAGTTGTCATACAAGTGCCCACTTGTGTGGGGGTGGCAGGGGAGGGAACTGGGGCTTATCTGAGGTAGCAGGGGGCATTAGGCTGGGGTAAATCCTAGACAAGACTCTTTGTTTCTTTGTTTATTGCCACAATGCCATAGTGATGCTGTAAATAAATTAGACCTCTTGAGCTCTGAACTATTGCAGTACACAGAGCTGACATAACGACAGATGTCTGAAACAACTTATCTTGTGTCTTA
>JABJVR010007983.1:0-11013 GCA_025773905.1 Chitala chitala | reverse complement strand
CCCCCCCCCCCCCCCCCACACACACACACACACACACACACACACACACATTATTTGAATAACGCATGTCTACTGTAACACTGAGATACAACAAAATCAGGAGGATGAACCATAGATTGAAAAGCTTTATTTAGAAAAACAAGAAATGGGGGGTGAACAGTCAGTTAACAAAAAGAAGCAGGGGTGTGGATGTTGGGAGGTATGACATCTACAAAAGAAGCAGGGGTGTGGATGTTGGGAGGTATGACATCTACAAAAAAAATTTACAAGATACATTTTAGTGTGAATTGCAATTTCAAGAGTTCTATAGACTTTAACTCTATGCTTATGTTTTATAAGTATAAAACAATAGAGTTGAGACAACACTATTGCTTATGAGTAAAAGTTCAGTTTTACAACTTTTTAAAGTTATGATTTACTCAATCTAAACTGGAATCACTTAAGAAATGTGTGCAAATCGTCGCCTTAATTTTTAAAGCTGAGACAACAAATAGTTTTTTAGAGTGCAACTGAACAGCTGAAAGACCAGCAAATAAATTGTTAAAAAAGAAACTGTGGACAAACAGCTAAACAACTAGCAAATGAAGAATAAAGACCTGCAGATGAATGATAAAGACATTCAGATGAATGACTAATTGACCCATGGATGGAAAACAGCAGAGGAGAAGAGTTCTGTCCAGAAATCCCCATTTTCGGGATACACTCTGTCCATTTTCATCAAGTGTAGAGGCCATCAAGAGGCTCACCACGCTGAGAGGGAGCCGCAACAGAACACAAACTCCAGCTTCATTGTGGACTTTACCTTGGTAACACCACTGAGCAAAACATCTCAATGATGCTCTAGGTTCTCCATTAGAATTCCCCTTTATTCAGCAATCCGGATCCCACAGAGCAGATCCCATTCCTCTGAGACACTCTCATATTTGCACAATGAGGCGAGTGAAGGAAATGTGTGGTCTTCACCAGTGTGTGGAAGGATTTTATCTGACAGTTGCCTTCATACTACTTACCACCTACCTACTCATTGGGATCTTACCCGATTGTAACCACTGTCACTGCTTTATTACTAGTGATTGTAAGGCTGTGATGCTAGGTAGGGCAGTCCTGCTGATCCCCATCTCTCATCCATGTGTGGATGGCACAGGTTGTCTGATGTGACCCTCCATCTGCACATTATGAATGAGGCAGTTCGATGGCTCCATTGTGACTAATGTGAAGAGACAGTCCACGATGAACAGTATTGTGTGAATCTAATGCCTTTTTATAACACATTCACACCTGGGAGTCTGCACCCCTTCTACCTTTCACCCCACACTAAATCAACACTAAATTTACCATAAGTTATCTCTGGGAAGCTGGCAGAGACACTTTACTTCAGAATGGCAATTATGACTCAAATTGATTGCCTCGTTATCGGAAAAAAAACAACAGATCTGTTTTGACACACAGCCCAAATACAGTTTCCCTTCAACATTCTGGCTTTACAGTGCATGAATGATGTGCACCATTTTCATCTTATGCAGGTGTAGAAATATTGAGAACAGACTTTGAAGTTTGGCAATTACAGGCCTGAAACAGGATAGAGGACATCTGTATCCTAATAGTATAACATTGTGCAAGAATTTAGTCCTAATTCGTCAGTAATGGAACCTGTAATATAAACAATCCAAAATGTGGAAAACTGCTGTGGAGTTAAGTAAGCTGCATGTGCAGTAACTGTACTGGCTGAACTTGTTTCGCCATGTTCACTGTCCCAAGGAAGTAAACAAAAAGCTCTTGGAAGAGAACATAACAGATGTCACGTCCCTGAAATGGGAACTTGGTTCTGTACATATAACAGTTAAAGTTTGTCTCAATATGCCCTGAAGGCTGTTTGCTGGCTTTCCCCGGCCCATCTGACATGTAGGCCAGACAGGCTCCTTGTCTCCGAGGATCCCAATGCTCTGACTGAACATCTCTTTTTGTGTTAATTTGTGGGTTTTCACACAGACTATAGCTGAATGGTTTAGGGTGAGGGGATGCTGTGCGTGTTCACAAGCTGACACTCTGGCAGGTCCCGTGGTGCTTCTCCGCACCCCGCGTTCATTATTACTTAAGGTCATTCTCATCCTAATGAGATACATGTTTTCACAATAATAAATAAAATATGTCACAAAGTCATGTGAAATTGATGTATTTATGTTTTTATTTTGGTGAAAATGCTACGAGCTTCCAAAGTGTCGGCTGTTGTTATAGTTAGAAAAAATTTTAGGTACAAACTTAGCAGTGATGACACATTATTCGTAAAATCACTAATTAGCATTAAAAATGAAAAACTATGCCTTTGATTGTAAGGGAGGTTTTAACAAGGAAAAATAAGCCCATGTAATCACGGTTGGACCCCAGAGAGGTTTAATAAGCACACCAGTCTGAATTTGCAGCATTTGCTGTAATACTCCAGCTCCGTAGGGCCTAACGTGCGGCACAGCTGGAAATGTTTGTGCGCTCTCTCATTTTACGTGAACTTGCACTTTTTTTTAAACGTTTGGCTCATATGTGGTATGTAGTGTGGCAACATGGGCTTTGTGATTGAGGTCCAGACGGGCCTGAATTTATATCTTTGGTTATTGCTGTATTTGCTCCCTGTGGGTTCTTGCTATCAGAGCCTTGTGCTAATTAAATTAGCTTGATGTCGACTCCACCTTTTCAGAGCACAGCAGCTGTAAGAGCCGCACGTTCTCAGCTGAATTTGGAAAAGTGTATAAAGGTGCTGACAACATTCCAATTATTTTTACTTAAATGGAAAAGTATACTTGACCTCATTAGTTAGATCACATGATATTAAAAAGGGCCAAAATTAATATAACAATTTAATATATTAAAGTATAGGTAACAAGGTTAAGTGTATAAATATAGTACATACAGTATGATACAGCATAATTATTACCATTGTCATGTTATTTTTTTCCTTTTTCCTGTTTAAATTTTACCCTTTCCCTTTCTATTAACAAACAGAACAGATATTTAGCTCTCTGTCCCAACATGAGGTTGGCAGTTCATGTGACGTTACTAAATTAACTTTTGGTATTAATGTATGGGTTGTTAAAACAAGTAAAGACTGCATAATAGCTGTCATAAATAACTGTTAAACAGTGCCAAATTCTATTTATGTTAATCAAGTAATGTTTAAGATGCAATATGTTTTACTGTTAAAGGAAAACGTACAGTGAAGTACATTCAACGATGTTTGTGCTTCTTCATATACTGGCCTCCAGGTTAATTTGCCTGTAATTTGTCCTGATTGTTCAGAGTATTTTTCTACACAGCTGTGTGAAAGGCATGGTTTCTTTTCAATTTCTGAACAGGAATTTCTTGTATATTTTTATCATTGTTAGGTGCTTGGTAATTTGTTGGCAGTTTAAATTTAACCCGCTCCCTCTTTGCATCACGTGATAGAACTCTGCAATCCCTCCCTCAGTTTTGCAGTCGTACCCATGCCAGCTCACCTTCCACACTTCGTGAGGGGGACACAGGCCTACCCCAGTGTCTCGTGCTGCATCTTCTCCTCCCAGCAATGAGAACTGCTGAGCTCTTACAAACACAAAACTCTCAGCTTGCCTCCATTGAGTGAAAGCTGTAGCCAAAACCTAATAAGACGTAAATGAGTCCCCACACACCACACCCAATATTCACACAAGTAGCTTGCCAGGGTTCTTCACTTCTTAAAGTCAGACACAGCAGCTTGACAAATGTGATCTCAGGTAGGTGTCTCACATGAGGGCGCATGTTGTCCAGAATCTTTCAGCTACCCACAAAACATTTCAAAATGTGTGTTGTAGAATGTGATGACATCTAGCAAACTAACCCTAAAGTGATACAGAGTTTGTTTTTGGAGAAATAAAACTTTTTTTCTTTTCAGAGCACACTTAGAACATTTAGCAGGAGATAATTTAGTAATAGAATCTTTTAAAAAATCAACACGCCAGCCAAAACAGCTAAACTGATGATAAAGTTGCAATTTCAGCTAAAAACTAGCCTAAGGTGAACCGGGGCACCATTCTGTTAATATAGGAAAATCTTTCAAGGCTCTAATCTGAGCCCTCGGTGATACAGACAAATTTTTGAAAAAGCATAAACAAAACATTTAGAGAATTAATACACAGTATTTTCTTACATCACTTATGCCTTGGAGTTTGTAGATCGTAGTGCAGATGCAGGCCATACAAGGAGACAGAGAAAAAAAAAAACTGACTGTACTGAGAGGGGCAGTCTCCACCCACAACACCTGGGCGAGGAGGTGGGGGAGGAGGTACTTAACGGCTGCTGCTGATGAGATACGAAAGCTCTCAGGCTGTTCACAATAGCCAAAATGTTCCTGGGAATAATTCTGCCACACTCACTTCAAGAGTCATAAACATCCTGTGGATGAATCTATCAGCATGCAAATCTTTCAGCCTAGACTCTGTCCTGAGGGACAAACCGGGTGGAGAGGGAGGGAGTTGAACCCGGTAGCAAGTCTCAAGCATTTTCAGAGGCCTGTGAACATGAAAGCCTACCGCCACTGCTGGCTCGCGCGGCATCGGCGAAGACCTTCCCTGGGAGTGTGTCCGTCAGTGCTTGACGAGTTTAGCATAATCATTAGGTTCCTTCTGTAGGAGACAAAAATGTGACCCGCGTTTCCCAGTGCATTCGGAACCTCATCTGCCAGAACCATCTCAGCTGTCACAAAGACAAAGGTGAACTGAAGCAAAATCCTCTCTTACAAACCAACCCTCCAGATCTGCTGTATTTATCAAAATAATTAAAGAAAAAATCACTCTGTCTAAACCTCTATGTGAGAGTTCATGGAAAAACTGGAAAAATCAGAGAAAAAATAACAGAGGACACACTGAATGTTTTAACATCTTTTATCTGAGCTGTTTCTGCAATTTAAAGCTTATAGGAGAATAGAGCAAACCAAAAATAAACTATTCAAATTGAAAGCCCTGGAGAGAAATAATGGACAGCAACATATACACCTGCAAAGAGAAAGATGTGTCTAGGTAACATGAGCACATCCATTGGAATTATGGGATATCGGGCTCCTACTGTGGAATCCGCATACTTTGAAAAAGTGACTCCACTCTGTGAACTCTCATTGGAGTTCTGTTCCAGAGTAGAATGCAAGGTTTGATAAACAGACATAATTTCTTCTCCTTCTTCATCATCCTCATCATCATAACCATCAACAGTAACAACAACAACAATGACAACAGGCAATTCCAAATATGGGTTCTGGATGGTTATGGACGGGCGGGGCCGTAATGAACTCAAAATGGCCCACTGTTGCATATTTTATTATAAAATGCTCTGCAGAGGTCAGGTCAGGTGATGAGAGTTCGAGCAGTTGGGCAATGCTTCAGTCCTTAAGAAGAAATAGTAAATATCTGTCCCAACACTGCTTTAAAGACGCTCAATGTCCCGGTATTTCTTGCGCAGGATGGACACCTGGTCCTTGAACAGCACGGGATCTAGTCTCATCTGGGAGTGTTTGAGTGGCATGAACCCAAACCAGCTGCTGAAGGAGTTCATGCAGGCCTGACGCTGAGCAAAGTGGTCTGGGTCTGCCCAGCGTGATGCCTTGGACCCCTGAAAACAGGAGAGAAAGGTTGGGATCACTGTCCAGATTAGTCAAGAGCACACAAGATGCAGATCAGGCATAGGTAACCCTGTCCACAGAGGTCCAATGTCCTGATGAGTTTTCAATACAGAGTATACAGAGTTCTCTGGCACCAGCATTAATTATGTACAATAATTTGCTCAATTTAATGATTAGCTTGGTTAGTGGAGCCAAACTAGTGTCTTCCAATTCCCTCAAGGAGATGTACTGCCTTGCGTTGCTGTAGACTGCTCGATACAGAAGGAAACATGGAAAAAAAAAACTTCATTTTTATGGGAGAGTGGACAATTATTTTTAGTGCCAGAAAGGCAACATTGGAGTTTACATTTCCTCTAATCAAGCAGGCCATTGTTTTCACAAGACTGCTTTTTTCTGATCTGCCTCCTTAATTATCGTAAGGGTAAAAGTTGTAGGAATGTGTTGTTTGGTTATAGATACCTTGTCTAATGTTATGTAGCCTAACAGGTTTGCAACATTATTCTAGAGCCACAGGGAAAAAAAAGTACTTGAAGATGCTAAGTGGGGAGTGGTGGGGGGGGGGGGGGACAGAAAACGCACACATTGCCAGTTGCTCTCCCAATTAAGACATTAATCATGAGGCAGCAACTGCTGTGTCATCAGTCTGCCCAAGGTGAGGTAATCAATCAGGCCCGACTCAGGGAGCAGACTGATGGCACTGCTGGGACAGCTGTAGTCCAGGGAGCCCATGTGCACATGCACACACCCTCATCCTCTGGCACTCATCTGGTCTCCCCCCAACTCCACCCCCTACCGTGCTAGTAGAGAGCTCCTCAAAGCTTTGTGCACCCCCAGTCCCAATTCTTGTAGTAAGGGGGGCTCAAGTGCACCATAGCGTACTCCCCGGCAGTACTGTCTACAATTTGGATGTCAGACCAGACCCCCGTTTTTATACTGTGGAGTTAGTTCTCCTGAGGGAGGGCTATCAATGCCTACACGGCACTGCTGATTGAAGAAAGGTGTAAAACTGCTCAACAACCCTGGGACAAGGACTCAATCTCTGTCCACATATACTGGATCAATGTATGCTGCAAGATGACTCTCTGCTGTGAGGCAAGGGCACCGGACAGTTTTTTGAAGTGGTGGGGACCAAACTGTAGCAGGAGGCATTTGGCATGATTTTGGCTAATGGTTTTTAATACAGTAACATTCTGATGGACACTGGCTGACATAGAGACACTGTTGTTGTCTGGCAGGGAATTGCCAATCACCGAAGTTTAAATTTGCTGAGCCCCAGTACACTTTAGTGTTATACTTTAAGTGAAGACACATTCATAATTGTATTGCTTTCTTCTAAAAGAAAATTACAGGAAAACAGTGGCAGAGATCCAGAGTAGAGGTCTGCGTAAGCCTGATTTTTTTTGAGACCACATGCACCCACACCTGCAAGATTCAAACCTGCTCCCGTGCACACCTGCATTAAATTTGCCAATTTAATCCCACAACCTACTGGCGTTTTTAATTTCTGGCTCGCTCCCCCTGCTGCTGCAATATTCCATCCCACTTCTGTATTCACTAGCACAAACCTGGCCTGTTGAAGCACACCTGCACTTACTGTTTTTGTCTTACACTCACATGCATAAATACATCACATACACCTCTGCTAGTTTACTAAGAGCTTGAAATCCTCTATCATGACTGCTCCATCGTTAGAGAACTCTGTGTTGCTCTAATGATTTAGAGGGCTTGGTAAGTAAAACCAGTTCCAATTTAGAACCAGTTATAAATTTCAGTTCCAGTTATTTTCAATGTGCACTGGCAGATTAAACAGGCCATGGCTGCCCCTGAAGTTTCATTGGCCACCACAGTACTCATGAGTGTTTTAAACTTTATTAGCTTACTTTAGCTCAGCTACCAGCCTCAGAGCCTCTGCTCTGAAATTTTACTGTACATTGTTGAGTCATCTAATGGAGAAGATTGAATAAAAAAGTAGGACTATTGTGGTTGTGTTGTAGTGATGTTTTTATGTTAATGTTTCTGTTGAATGGATGAAAATGTTTTATTTCTAATGCAAAGCTGACACTTTTAATATTAAGCATGAGCTTGGCATAGCAAGGTAGCTAGAAAGTTAAATTAATTATTAAGGATTTAGACAGTGTATATTTGCATATAATGATAACATGCAGATTTGTATTTATCATACAACAAACTTATGTAGGCGTGCCATATAGTTCATCTGCAAGCTGTAGCACAGAAGTTTTTTTCACATACATATGCTAATCTAAACAGCATTTTCCAGTTATACCTGTGTATAATGTTGTCATGCTATATGGCCTTACAATGGGTCAAGGAAAATAGGGCTAAGGTTCATACTGTATTTTTGTTTAGGCACTATGAAAAGAAGACTAGACAAAGAGAATAAAAGTTTAGATGTGATATACCAGTACAGTTTTTTACCAGATCAAAACATAATGCAAACCATACTATAACTTTACAGTATAGCACAAACTCAAAGTCAAGTCAAAGTTAACGGACAAACTAATAATGGACATTGTCATCAGGTTCTTTGCAGAAGACTGATGATTTGTACTCAGAGTGATTAAGGTAATTCTGGTGATTTGCAAGTGAACTCCATGGTACATGCCTATTAAGGATTCTATGTATATTATGTAGGTCTTGTATGCAAGTGTGGACCAGTTATGGTACTCTTTTCCTGCTTTAATTTGATATTGCATAGAGAAAATAACTTCTAATAATAGTTATTTTTTCTGCAAAACCAAAGCAATTTGTAAAGACAAAGCTAAATGACGTTTTCACTTCAGTTAATTCACAAATTTTTTCACTTCAGTTAATACCAAACAAGTCATCTTGTTCTATGTTACCTGAAAATACCAAACACTGTTGACAATCTATATACATTAAGATGCTGATTTTCCTTTGTTATAGGGAAATTACTATTTGTAAAATAAGAGATATATATATATATATAATACAGTTCCTGATCTATAGGGCACGTTATGTCATGGCCACCCCAAACAAGCTCTATAATCCACCTTGCCCATCCCAGTTAAAATATCCTGGATCTGATACTGACTTTATGAGTCCTTTGTTAGGAAGTTGACTTTATTGTTGCACATATGCATGCACTCAAATGCATACTTTTAACTTTTGTGTATTTTGGATATGCATGCTGAAGAAATATTAACCTTTTTTATCTTGAAACATTCTGTTTCTGATTTAAAATACAGTAATGACATAACTGTTTCAAGTAACCTTTATTGTTAAAGTTGAACTCTAAAGAGAATAAAGGCAGTTTTTGGGTATTTAAACATTTTGGCCATTTTTAGAAGTAGTTTATATAGTTTAGTATATTATAATCATAATGGAGAATTGATAAAAAATCTAATTCCATAAGCAGAATCGGAATCAGATTTGGAACAGATAAAATGTAAATGATACCCAACCCTACTTGTTTACAAAGGCTTTGTATGAATGAGAAATACAAGAAACCTTCGTACAAACATTTATATGAAGATTTTGGGATTAATGAAGAAAAAAAAAATCTAATTAAAAATATTTGCACAGTTTTGAATGGTTCATATTAGTCATTTTAGAAAAAAATACACTGAAACGTTTTTATTATACTTGATATACATTCTGTATTTGTGTTGAGTGAATAAATATATTGTTTGAGATGAATGACTTTACATATACCATTATATTTATTGTGTATACTGTATGTTAGAAGTGTGTGTAAAGAAAATTCAAGTAAAGTAGACTTGTGCACCCTCATGTAATAGGTAAACAAAGGTTGTTGGTGTATGTCACATGCTGAATCTGTATCTCTGTGCTGGATAATTCCTGAGAGGCATGTTTCTCCAAAAACATAACTGGTTATCCAGATCAGAGACAGTGCCTGATGAGGGTCCATCACAGCAGGAACAACCAACAGCACAACACACCTTGCTCTCTTAAATTAATAATAATCCAGGTATTAAATAAAGTATTAAAATGATTAAATTACTAAGGTATAAATTATTTAAATTAAGGTATTAAATAATAGCACAAAAACAACAGCCACAAGATTGCTTTACAGAGATTAAACACTATGAGACCTCCACTGTGATATACTTTTCAGTTACTGTATATTTTACATTATTATTATTATCATTATTATTATCTGAGATTATTCACAATTGCTCAAAAATCCAGAGCAGAGAATCCATGTATTCTTGCACACAGAACCCAAAATGTGACCCATGCCACAACATACTGGATAGTGGCGGATCTCATGGGTTTGAATCCTCTATTCTAAATAACATACAAAAAATGAACACAAACTTGTAATGATTTTAAACCCATTTACTGTTTCTCTTAGTCAACTATTAGCTTTTGCTAAAGATAATATATAAAAAATAGCATAATATTTACTTAAAAACTAGCCTAATCCAGATTAAATTGATAGGTTTTATAGAATTTGTCTACTTATATTGCTTGCTATTTAAAATAACACTGTATTAGATTGTTTTTCTTTTTCCAAATTACATTTTTTCAATTGCATACAGCTTTTGGTGACACATATAGTGTGACCAAAACCCCATCAGGCACAATTTAGGCTCAGTTTTCAACTTGTATTGAACCCAAATCCCACAACGAAAGAACATAAACATGATAAACAAAGTCAGCACAAATAAAGCAAGTATAAATGATTTCAGACAAAATGTTTTAGATAGTGAAATCAATGTTTGAGGTATTTATCCATTGTTAAAACAGTCTCTCTCCTGTCCCCCTCACCATCCACACGCTGCTTTGAGGTAATAATAATGTAGTAGCAGAGGATGTCATGGTAAAGGCAGTGCACATGGTAAAGGCAGTGCACATGGTAAAGGCAGTGCCCATGACACCACAATGCTGCACAATCTGTCCTGTCAATGTGAACAGCTGGCCAGTAAATAAGCAACTTTTTATTATCATGGTTGAATTCTGATTTAGTGGTAAATGACATGAAGCTGTAGTGTTGGGTGCTTATGCAGGGCACCACGGAGCAATTTATCAAATATAATCAAAACAGATCTGCATACAACAAAAAAGGTATACCATGCCATATAAGACTGCACACTCCATTGTGTGTCTCATCCAGTCATGTTCCACTCCTCATGAAATGCCACACCCCGTTATGTCCCAGTCCCCATCAAATGCCACGACCAGTCATATCCCAGTCCCCATCAAATGCCACGCCCAGTCATATCCCAGTCCCCATCAAATGCCACGCCCAGTCATGTCCCAGTCCCTATCAAATGCCACGCCCAGTCATGTCCCAGTCCCCATCAAATGCCACGACCAGTCATATCCCAGTCCCCATCAAATGCCACGCCCAGTCATGTCCCAGTCCCTATCAAATGCCACGCCCAGTCATG
>JABJVR010007982.1:0-11015 GCA_025773905.1 Chitala chitala | reverse complement strand
CACAGGGTAAACACACAGAGCACACGCACCACACAGGGTAAACACACAGAGCACACGCACCACACAGGGTAAACACAGAGAGCGCACACGCACCACACAGGGTAAACACAGAGAGCACACACGCACCACACAGGGTAAACACACAGAGCACACGCACCACACAGGGTAAACACACAGAGCACACGCACCACACGCACCACACAGGGTAAACACACAGAGCGCACGCACCACACAGGGTAAACACACAGAGCACACGCACCACACGCACCACACAGGGTAAACACACAGAGCACACGCACCACACAGGGTAAACACAGAGCACACACGCACCACACAGGGTAAACACACAGAGCACACGCACCACACAGGGTAAACACACGCACCACACGCACCACACAGGGTAAACACACAGAGCACACGCACCACACAGGGTAAACACACAGAGCGCACGCACCACACCGTAAACTGAAAACAGAAAGTCACAAAAACGTTTTGACAGAAGTTAGTATTTTATATCTCGTGCTAACATCTACCTTGCTAACCAGCAGTTTATAGGACACCATAGTGAGAAGTATGTTTAACTAAACTGTAATGTCTGGAGTGTGGTCACTTGGAAAAAAAAAAATCACTTGAAAATTTTCTCTTGCCACATTGAGCAGACACAAAACATTGATAAAAATCAATCAACCAAAAGAGAAATTCAGAAAAGCCCATTTTGTTCACAACATGATCTCTACCTGAAGAAAGCATTACTACTCATGCACTGCGTCTTGTCACTCTGTAATGGTTTCTGTATCTGTGCTAACATGCACAGCAGGGTCCTTATAGGGAAGTCCGCTGGTCATCTTTGGTTCGGGTCTGTGTCTTTAACAACCACGCTACTTACAGGTTTGCAGAACACCTGAGCTCCATTATCTCCCCTGGGCCCCAGACATACACCTGCCTTAGTGTCACGCCCACTTACCGGCCACCGAGCCCGTATAACAAACCAGCTGTGGACACTCTTGGGCATTGTTGCCATTAGCGACAGACCTTATGTTTCAGTAGTTCTGGAGTTTGTCAGTTGGAGCGAACTTAAGAAAACAAGCAGAAGATGGAGGCAAGGGTATGAGGTGAGGAAGGTAAGAGGGGAGGGTCTTCTTCAGTGAACACAACCCTGCCAAAGGGACAGAGACACACCTCTGTACATGTGCAGCTAACCAACAAGAAAAACACTTAGTGCCTATTTTTGGTTACACAACCTGGCCATGTGTTTCCATGGAGTCAGCCACACGCTGCCTGTGTTCCTTCTCTTCCTGCTCCTCATGGTTCCTGATATCCAGGGGATGTCGGTGTTGCTTTCACCTCAGAAAAATGGGCACAATAACTGGCTCTGTACTCAAGCCCACAGAGGGTCCCCAAATCCCCCTCTCTCCATGTCTCACTCCAACTCCCAGAATTCCTCTCTCTGCATCTCACTCAGCTCCCAGAATCCCTCTCTCTGCATCTCACTCTAGCTCAAAATTTCTGGTTTAATTTAATTGATTAATTTAGCAGACACTTTTATCCAAAGCGACTTACAACATCTCACATACACGTTACAATGAGCTCAAGCACACACCTGGTGGCTAGGCTGGAATTTGAGCCTCCTGCATCCCAGCCTGATGTTCCACTGAGCCACCAGGCCACACATGGTTTCCATTAACTATGCCTTTCCTGAACTAAAGGTATTGATTGATTGACAGTGTTAAACTGGTTCATGCTGGGTCATAAGCATTTTAAGGAAAGTGTCACTAAGGTATCCAATCAGACATGGCTGGAGCAGGGGGGCCTTTGTGTCAAGCTGTCAGCTGACCAACACAGAGCCATTTCATTATAAAACCATCCATCAGAACACAGCATCAGAATGAGCTTGTGAGGGTCACCCAGGAGAGAACCTCCTGGAAGTTCTAAATAAAGTCCAAGTACTGCTGATAAAATAAGACGTTTGCTGACACCCTAGCTTAGAGTTGCTGAGCAGCTGAAGGTCACATATCAGAAAAATGGCATCCATTGAATTTCTTGTTCTAAAGTAAGCTGTGCTCGTCCGAAGGATTGCTGGTGAGGAATCCAGACGTGTTTTCTTCTGCCATTCTGCACAGTAGGACACCACCCTACTGATACTCTCCATGTATTGTTCACATACAGTATTCACTTAAATTAGGTTGTTTATTAACTTCATCCTTGTGAGAATCCTGAAAACTACTTGCCCCTGAACAAAGACCTTTCTCCACCCCACCCAGCTAACATTGCATCCTACTTCCTCTTCCTCACAGACCATGGTCTACCCTAAATGTTCACCAGGACTGGCTCAGTCACAGTAAAGAGCTGACTTTGTTCCCAGGGCACCAGCAAGCACGTGCCCAAACTGCCGTTCGCTCTGTGTATTGTGTCGGCAGCGCCCTCCACAGTCTCAGTTCTCACGTCCCTCATCCTGGTGCCGCCTCACCCACACAGCTGGGCCTCTCAGTACGCGCTGCAGCCGGGCAGCTGCGAGGTTCCCGTACAGTCACACAACACCAACATTGTGCAGCACGCTGCCTGCCAGGAGAGCACTGGAGCCCAGCCCCCAACCTCCATTTGAGAGGAACTTCAGTGACCCATTCAGGGCTTAAAATAGAAGACAGAACAAAGAGTTTAGAAGCAGCTACTACACTCCAACAGCAGTGCGCTCACACCTACATGTGCGTCGGCACACACAAACTGGACTCTCAAAGTTCTAGCAGAGTACAGAGTACTCATATCCAACTGGAAGCAGCCAGGCAGGTCCAGATCTCATGTTGTGAACAAACTGTCACCCACTCAGCTTCTGACCTCATCAGGCTACTTTTACACATTTTTAATATTTAAATGTATCCTTTCCTGTGTCTGTCCAGAACTAAATGAGTGAAGGAATGATTGAATTAGTTAATGATCTCATTCGGCTGACATGTATTCAAACGAGCTTTGACACTTACTGGGAGTGCAGCCTGTTTCACTTCCTGGTCACAAGAGAGCACTGTGTCACAAACTTACTGCAGTCACTGTCACAAACTCACTGCGCGCACGGTCATAAACTCACCGTGACAAACTCACTGCGCTCACTGTGACAAACTTACTGAGCTTAATGTCACAAACTCACTGCGCACAGTCACAAAGTCACTGTGACAAACTCACTGCACTCACTGTCACAAACTCACTGCTCCCAATGTGACAAACTCACTGCGCTCACTTTTACAAACTCACTGCGCTCACCGTCACAAACTCACTGCGCTCATCGTCACAAACTCACTGAGCTCAGCGTGACAAACTCACTGAGCTCAGCGTGACAAACTCACTGCATGCACTGTGACAAACTCACTGAGCTCACTGTCACAAACTTACTGCAGTCACTGTCACAAACTCACTGCGCGCACGGTCATAAACTCACCGTGACAAACTCACTGCGCTCACTGTGACAAACTTACTGAGCTTAATGTCACAAACTCACTGCGCACAGTCACAAACTCACTGTGACAAACTCACTGCACTCACTGTCACAAACTCACTGCTCCCAATGTGACAAACTCACTGCGCTCACCGTCACAAACTCACTGCGCTCACCGTGACAAACTCACTGAGCTCAGCGTGACAAACTCACTGTGACAAACTCACTGCATGCACTGTGACAAACTCACTGAGCTCACTGTCACAAACTCACTGCATGCACTGTGACAAACTCACTGCGCTCACTGTCACAAACTCACTGCGACAAACTCACTCCGCGCACTGTCACAAACTCACTGCGCTCAATGTGACAAACTCACTGCGCTCACTGTCACAAATTCACTGCGCTCACTGCCACAAACTCAGTCACAAACTCACTGCGCTCACTGTGACAAACTCACTGTGACAAACTCACTGCGCTCATTGTCACAAACTCACCCTAACAAACTTACTGCGCACACTGTCACAAACTCAGTGGCAAACTCACTGCGTGCACTGTCACAAACTCACTGCGCGCACTGTCACAAACTCACTGCGCGCACTGTCACAAACTCACTGCGACAAACTCACTGTGCGCACTGTCACAAACTCACTGCGACAAACTCACTGCGCGCACTGTCACAAACTCACTGCGCTCACTGTCACAACCTCGCTGTCACAAACTCACTGCGCTCACTGTCACAACCTCGCTGCACTTCTTGTCTTTGTTGTACCACACAGCGCTCACCATACAGGTCTACTCTGGCCATCAGGTACCAATTCTAACACTAATAAAACCTTGATGAGATCCTGGAATATAGTACCTTTCACAGCCATCAGCTAACCCATTACTCAGTGATTAAGCATCCCAAAATACTGAACACCACTGTCATATAGGGCTCATACAGCGTTACCACAGTCCAACAACATAAGTGTATGTGCTACACATGCAATAATACACCTCTTAACTGTATGTGCTACACACGCAATAATACACCTCTTACACTTATCACAGCCCCTGTGCAGGATTTTAAAATGTTTCAAATTTCATTTGTATTACATTATTTGTGTGCTTTTGAAAATTTTATGTCTATTTGAATTATAATTGTAAATCAATAAATTTGGTGTGTTTAAAATTTTGCTAGGATTATGAGAGAGGAATAGCCAGTTGTGAATTTAAGAAATACACGCATACAGTAGGGATTTTCTATACTGAAACCTGAACCCTAAATGCAGAAACAAACAGAAGCAGACAAACGATGGTTTGAAGAAAGTATCTGTGGAGTTTATGAATCACTGTGATGAAAAGATGAAGCGTAGAGCACTGAAACACCTGAGGCTCATGGGATACCACAACAACACAAACAAGACGACGCTGACCACCCATGTGTGATCCGACAGCCGCATTACAGCCCCCCAGCCTGAAAATACAACATAACAGAAACGGAGGAGGACGCTAGGGCCTGCGGACAGACATGAAATTCACCTTAATGTGATCTGACAGGGTTTAGTGCCGCGTAATGTAAGATAATGACAGGGAACAGCCTGGGCTGGATTGGATGGCTTGGATTCCTTAGGTGTGAGCTCATTTGAATGAACGGGAAAACGACTGTGTGTGTGTGTGTGTGTGTGTGTGTGTGTGTGTGTGTGTGCGCTCACACGTGCAAGTGCACGTCTCCTCTATGCTCACTCAGGAAAGCACTGCTCAAACAGGAAACGGTTGGTGCAGCCATGACCTCATGCACAGGCGGCGTGGACTCCACACCCATCCGTTCACTGTTCTCAATGTGTGCACCAAAATGGCTTCTGTCCCTGACAGCTAAAGCACTCCTTCTGTGCCAACTGGTGACTTGGACCTCCTTTTTTAGGAACTAGGCACCACCACCTGCAATAGGCTGACATCAGTGTTGCCAAGCCGCCCTTGTTATATCGACAGATTAACAAAGGATTTGGGTTCTGCTGCAAAGGTCTGGCCATGACACCAGGTAACAGCTAACAGTTCACTTGCCCACAGTTTGTAGCACATGAAGCTGCCATGAACCATAAAATGCACATTTATCCTGTGGCTATCTGTTTTTAACAACATAGCTGCCAGGATGTCTTGTCCTATTCTCCTGTTCTGTCTTATTCTCTTGTCCTCCTGTCCTGCTTTGTCTGCCTGTCTTGTCCTGTCCTCCACAACAAGAACACTAGTAGAAACACCAGTAGGCCTGCTGCTGTTACCAGAGTCTTGAACACAGAATTAGTACTTCACTAGAACCCTGTTTGGCAGAAGCAGGCAAAGAAGTGTCAATGAAACAGCATACAGAGCTTTTACATAAAAGACTGAGTCCATGGATTCGGCTGGAATACAGCCAATATCTCCTCCGTCCACATCAGGAAACATACTAATTGTTATGTGGTGGTGTGCCTATCCTACACCAATCTGCAGCACCAGTAGTGTTCCACAGCTTTCTCACACACTCAGATGTCACAGCAGCACGTTCCAGAACATTCCTCAAGCTGAGCGATTCCATTTGGAAATCCCCCTGATCTCTCTGAGCCCCCCCTCAGTCTTCAGGTCCTCTCCAATACTCTCTCATGCAGTAGTGCACTGTTAGAAAAGCAGCCTGGATGAACTGCTTTGCCTTCTTTATTTCACTACTTAATGTCAATTTAACTGCAGAATGTATGAGGCTGTCCTCACTCGGGCCTGCTGACATTATGCACAAACCTCACTTCCCTCCTGTTCCACCAACACATCTCACGAGTGAGTCATGTGATCTCTACTAGGCGTAGTCCAGACCCCATGAGGAACTTTCTGTGTAGAGGTCAGTGTGACCCAACTATTCAGACCAAGACATACATTATACATCCAACAGACAACAACGTCATTGATCATTAATTCGAGTGACTCAAAAAAAGTATGGAGGCTGTGGGGATGGCGAGGGACAGTGTGTTTAGTAGGACATTACATGATGACCACATGTTCAGCTCTGTTTCCAACAAAGCAAACAGCACTGACATGTTCACGGACACACGTCCCCACACCACAGACCCAACGCTCACAGACCAACACAACACGTAATGGATTCTGGGATAGCATGAGACTTTAGACACATCTCTGTCAGGCTCCTAAAAGTGGATGAGGGTGTTCATTTCGTAAGTTATTTGTTTTCAGTATGATTGTCTTCAGTTACTAATCACTCACTCTCCATCACCCACATGAAGTAACTGTGCAGTGATCTTGACTATAAGACAAAGTGTTATCCTGGTCTGGATTTTGGCACGTTAAGGCGTAACGTCTGAATGCTCATGCAAACATGCCTGAACTCTCTCTCAGCTTGAAGCTAAAGACTGCTGCACTCAAAGAGGAAAAACTGAGAGAGAGGGAGTAACTGATGGAAGGAATAAAGGTGATGAAGAACCGCAAAGGAAAAGAGTGATGTGGAAACAGAGGAAGATATAGAACACTGTAAAGACGACGATGATGGCAAATGTGGGGAACAACTACTTCTTATCAGGGCTTACAGTCCTTAGGAATGTCCCACCACACACCTACAGTCCTTAGGAATGTCCCACCACACACCTACAGTCCTTAGGAATGTCCCACCACACACCTACAGTCCTTAGCTAGGAAAACATTCCTCAAGGAGCATTTGCACGCACGCACGCACGCACGCACGCACGCACGCACACAGGCCCAGGGAAACACAAGCAAGCACACATACCCACATAAAATCCTTACTCTGCCCAGTCACATAAAAATATGTAATTTTTCCTTTTGGAAAAAAAAAACCATTAAAAAGGGCTTTTCAATAGATGAACGACAGGAAGGAAGAACCAACCCCTCCCCCCTCATTTGGTCCCCCAGCAAAATATTTCCGTTTCCAAGGGAGTTATGTAACGTGCAGTCCTGAGGGGCGCCAGAGGCATGAGGAGAGATAAGGATCAGTGCAGGACGGACATGCGTTTCTGGGAAAAGCGTCAAGAGCGAGTCACCTTCCCACTGGCCTCAGGAATGCGTCACAAAAAACATTATACTCTGCATGCATGTACTTTGACATGTGCCCCGCTGTACCCATGCACTTGTACATGTATACACATCTGTATATGTACATGTTACATCTGTTGGACGCAATTGTTAACTGGGTACTTCTTTTGGTAAATACCAAGAGAGCGCGGTGCTGCATGCTGAGTGGGAGGGGCTACTGAGTGCAGCTGCTGTCAGTCACCATGGCGGCAGCCAATACGGTGCTTATGTGCCCAAAGTGAGGATCCCAAAGGATCTTTAAAAGTACTCCTTCAGCAGAACAAGAGTCAGAAGTAGAGAGAGAGCTGTGTACTTTCCTCCATTTTATGAAAATTCTGTCAGATCTGTGTACATAGACTCTTACATTTGATTGTGGGGTTTGCACCACGTGGTGGATGTATGTTTTGTATCGTGCACGAGACTCTGAGCAGACGCCATTTCCTATGTTTCAGTTTTCAGTCTTGTCAGTGTAGTCAGCGAACAAGTTTGTTTGGTCCCTGCAATTAGTTGTGTTTATCTCCAGATTGTTTCGTTTTGCTAGTATCTTTCATTTGGGATGTCTCCTGGCCCTTTGCCCTTCTCTCGTTCAGGCACACCATTGTACACCTTACAAACACTGTCACTTGTCTAACACTTATGTGATCCTTATTCTGTATTATTCACTTGTAAAAACAATAACATCAGTGTACGTTACTCTGGTTACTGCCTACGCCTCAGTCTGGATCATAAGCACCGTTACACATTTCCATACGTAACAGTACACATCCCTATATGTACATGTCCCTATGTCTATATGTATGTGCAAAGCTGAGCTGTCCTGGACAACATGCTAAATGCTTATTATTTATTCATTCATTAAAGGAATAAATAAGTCAATTTTGTAAATTAGTTTATGCCAAGTAAGAAAGAGAAGCGCACAAAGTTATTAAACTCTAACATTAACCACACCATATGCATATCACGGAATATGATTATGGTGAAGAAATTTCCTCTTTTCCTCAATACCAACAAAACTGTGCAGGGTGAAAACAGCGGTGTGCGGAGGGATTGTACCTGGTCACAGCCCGCCTTGACCAGTTCCTGCAGCATTTGTCGGTTCACCTCACTGCTGGTGTGGGCGGAGCCACATTCATTGGCAAATGGCAACAGAGACTTGCGGATCTCACGCAGGGCGCTCTGGTATTGGTTGAACTTCGGTGGCGTGCGTGTCTGCTGCTGCTGCTGCTGTTGTTGTTGTTGTTGCTGGGGGTGCTGCTGGCGGGTGGCATCCTTGCCCTTGGCATCGTCGCCCCCTCGGCCAGCCCCACCCCCAATCCGCGGTGTTGCACCCTGTAACGCCTGGCTCACCAGCTTAACAGGCTGCTTCAAGCCCTCTTTAATCTCCTGCAAGCGCTGCCGGGTGTTTCCCACATAGGGAGCAGCAGGAAAAGTCTTCGGCCGCATGGCTGGCTTGGTGGACGCCCTCCCTTCCTGCTCAACACTCACACACAGACTCACACACACACGCACGCACTCACACACGCCTTGCTCGTCTCCCCTCTCTCACTGTCCCAATCCCAGACCTTCCCCTTTTCTCTTTCACAGAGCTGTTTCGGCACTCTATCACTGTCGCTGTTGCTGCTGTAGTTGTTCTCGGGGTTGTGGATTAGACCAGCTGATTCCAGACCAGCTGCTGCTGCATGGCCTCAGGGGTCAAGTGTCTCTATGTGCCACATCATGTGAACGTTCTCATAGGCAGGCTCATGTTGTCTCATCCTGACTTTCACCAGTGCCTGTGGACACAAGAACACCACAATGTGAAAAAAGGTTGCTATAATGGTGTAGTCAGGGTTCAGTTAGGCTAGGGTTAGGATGCAATTGGTCGGGGCTGGGGTACGGTGTGATTGGTCAGGGCTGGGGTAAGGTGTGACTGGTCAGGGCTGGGGTATGGTACAGATGCTTAGGGTTGAGTTAGTGCACCACAGCTATGAAATGATTTGACATTATGAGAGTATGAAAGTGTTGAAATTGTATACATTAACAAGCATTATTTTAATTTATGCATCTTTCTACTTTTTTTCCCCACCTTTTTTAACTGCATACATTGGCAGTGTGTATGTAAGTGTGTGTGTATACAGTATGATGTGAATGTGTATTTATTTATTTTAGTTATTTTATTTACCTTTTCAATTCCTTTGAGTACAGAAGCAGAGTGCTCAAATTTTGTTGTATGTCTCAGAATCTTAATCTAAATGCAGCTGTGGGCTGGGTGTGTCATTTTAGGCATATTTAAATACCCAATAGATACCTTTCATGTCCAAAACTGGAAACCTGGTAGCCATTAAAACAGGGGGCTAAATGTTTTTCATCATGAATGACAATGGGCATCATGTACAAATTTCTACATGATTTCCCAATAGGTTTATACAGTACATCAGGCAGGACATCCAAACAATTTCTCAAGCATGTTTCTCAGAAATAAACCACTGCGAGCACAACCAAGTACCAACCAGACACTGCTGTCTGCTTCCTGTTTTCCAGAGTTTACAGGCAACATAAAAAAGAATGTAGGCCAACAGAGCTGAGCGTCGTATGCAGTTTATTTTCGACATGAACAAACCAGCTCACACTACTCTGGCAGATGTGATGGAGGGGCTTCCCTCCACCCCGCCTTCCTCATTAACCCCACAAATCAGTGTTGCACATGGTTGACAGCAGCCAGTCACGGGCATGTGTTTTCTGCACACACAGCTGTCTGTGGGATTCCTGTGTGTTCCCCGTGTCTCCTGCACTGTCCCAAACGCTGCTGCGCTGGCCATGTGTAAAACCTGTGTGGACAGAATTGTGCGGCCCCCTCCTTACTTGTCTCTCATGCCTCAAGGGGAAATAAACGTCCATTAGAGGGACGTGAGCCCCATGCTGCACGCTGAGGCAGACCCAGAAGAGGAGCTTGAGAAAAGCAGTGTCTGAGAGGCTGTGAGAAATGAATGAGGCGAGACAACGGATAGCGGCTCTGTGAACAAACTGCGCCTGTTGGCACTGTGGGAAGGGGTGTGGTGGTTAGGAGACGGCGGAAGCCTCTATTTACTTAACCCAAATCGCCTCGATAAGGAAATGAAGACCCCTCCTGGTTTGCTACCACTGGCAGAGAGGGGGGGGGGGTCTCACATACATGTTTAAAATACCTACAGTTCAACGAGGCAGAACTGTTATGTCATTTTGTCTTGAACACACAGTATTTATAATATTGTCAAACAAACCAACAGCCCATGAGACTCGCCCATGTACAGCAGCACTGTGTGGCCCACTGAGCCAAACATTCAAGTCTCCTGTTCTGGAAGACTCTTGGGGTGATGTCAGTGTCACAGCAGCCGACCTGCTGCCACATGCAGCACTCTCTACACTATATTGAAGTGCCTAAACAGCTCACTCCGGACCCTGACCACCTACAGCTGCACTGTCTTACTGTAGACCTACTGTAAACTCCTCTGGTATGTCTTTTTTTTTTTTTTTTTTTTTTTTTTTTAAACAAAAACACCAGCCACTTTATTATGTACACCGT
>JABJVR010007981.1:0-11016 GCA_025773905.1 Chitala chitala | reverse complement strand
ATAATTTATTGCTTACTTTGTTTACTGTATTTATTGTATTATTGTGACTCTTTCTTTCTTTCTTTTGTCATGTGGAGCAACTGTAATCAAGCCAAGCAATTTCCCCCTGGGATCAATAAAGTTCTTTGAATTTGAATTTACCATGAGAAAACATTATCTTGATTTTACACAGCTTACTCCAATGGTGATCAACAGTATTTATATGAATTTTCATTAGCTGAATCTAGCAGATTTCTATATTTACTGTAAAATTAATCGTAAAATTATAAAGCTATACATTGGTATTTTAGACTTTACATTTGTTTAGCCATGAGAATACTATCCAACAGCATACTATCCCACTGTAAATGTTTTGGACATTTGGATTTAAAAAGTAGCAGTCTGCAAACTCTAAACCAACAATATAAGCTCAATGTTCAGCAAGCAGCAAAGCCCAGCCTTCCTTGGGTGATGTATTTTGTACTGTCAGCCCTGCAGTGACAAAGTAGCCAGGAGTCTCTGCTGAGTTGGCTGAAATATGAAAGATATTTATGTGGCTGGTCTGGTAATGAAATATATAACCTGCAGGGCAGCCATTTATTGTTCTGGCCACTAACCCATTCTACTTCCACTCTCCCATCATTTTCAACAGAGGAGGACAGAAGAAGATATTTTATCCATTTAAACAATTCATCGCAAATTATTTAGTCATCATTTATGTTAATTTAAATTTTTTATACTGATACCTTTTTGTATTTTTAAGTTATTTAATATAACATTTTTTGTATGTATGTATGTAGAATGCATGAAAAGAAGGAATAATGAAGGAAACATTTTAATTTTAATGTTACATTTTTATTCCGTATTTTATTGGAAGTACAATCTTTATATATATTAATATATGTGTTCTATATATGTTCATTATAATACAATTATTTAAGAACATGAATGCATTTTTGGTGGAGAAAAGAATGGGTGTGGACACCATGTAATGGGGAGGGACATCTAAAAGTAGATTCTCAAGATCCCATAAGAGCAGTCATGGTGATAGTCAGAGTGCCAGGGAGGCGTGGAGAGCTACAGTGTTTAGGAGCAGAACGTGCTTTAAGGGAAATTCTAAAGAGAAAGAGCATTTGAATCCAGCACACATTGACTTGTCTTGAGCAGCACTGTGTCCTGTTGTGTACTGCTCAGCTCTACAGTGGCTATGAGCAAGGTTCTGCTGTTGTCTGCTGTGCTGGCTGTTCTCAACTGTTCCTGGGGTGCTGTCATTACAGGGGTGAGTCAGTCATGCTGCATGTGGACTATCTTTGAGTTACATACATTTTTCTACATGCATGTTTGTTTTTTTTTTCTGAGAAATTTAAGTTCTAGAAGCATATTCATGTTTTTTGATATATCAGTACTACCTACACATAATGTTCTGTATTAATAATGAAATGTTCTGAATATCATCATATACAAATAATGTTCATATAATTATGGGCTAATACAAAATGTCATTGGATAAGCATGTTTAAAAACAGTATTGGTACCAGCAATGTCATAGAAATCATACTAAGCTTATAATTTTGTTTTCTTTGTAATGTTCAGTACTGTTATTCATGATTTTTAAAAATGTAGAGGTTGTTATTTATAATTTAAAAAATCTGAAAGTTGTTAAAAATGTGCTCCTTGCATTTAACAGATGCACGCAATGGCATGTGATTATAATATATACAACAGCTGCAATTAAAATAAGAAATTAGGTTTCAAAAATTTTAAACATGGTGTGGAAATTAATGTTTTAAAATACAAAAAAGATTTATTTTTGTTTTATAGAAATGTGTAATATCCTATATTCATAAAATCATAAAATCACATTTTATGAAATTAGTGTGTAAGCAACCTAACAATTTCAGTAGAGCATGCTGAACTGTGACTTTTTCTTTATTCGTGTGAAAAATTTCCTCACAGATTACAACTCATTGCAAATGGAAGGAGTCCAACATTAGCATATTTTGGAAGAACAGTTCTCATGCTGGGTATAATCATTATAAAGATATATTTTAATGTTTTTTTGTCATTTCCATGGAATAAGGTGGCAAATGTAATTTTGTTTATATATATATATATATGACATAAGTAACAGCACAGCTCTTTTGCTACTACAGTATTGCGAAAAAACATCCAGAAACTGTTTGACAGCTGCTTAGCAACCTAATCAAGTTTCTCAAAACAGGAGATTTTTTAAGACCAATGAGAAAAACTAAGAGATTACATTTTTGCTTTGTTGAAGAGGTCAGGGTATTATTGATAAAAAAAATATTCAGTTACCCACAGACATCGTCACGCAACATCACACTGTATTTAAAAAATAGTGAAAAATGCTGATAAAAAATCACAATACACTTTTCTTAACAATCATGACAAAAAAAGATAAATTTGCTTCTGCAACATTTAATCTTCTCTACTTTTATGACTATAGAATGCATGTCAACTTTCCCTAGAAGCCTTTTATGTGACTGTATTATATGTGTTCTGAAACTTCAAAATGGTAAATGTTGTATTTGCTTCTTCCTGTCCACTCTTTTTGCAACTTTTGTCTCCTCTTTGTTTTCTTGTCTACCTCTAGGCATGTGAGAGGGACGTACAATGTGGATCAGGAACCTGCTGTGCCGTCAGCTTATGGCTGCGTGGGCTGCGCATGTGTTCACCTCAAGGGGTGTTAGGTGATGAGTGCCATCCCTTCAGCCACAAGGTATCAGAGCATTGTGCTGATGAATGCAAAAAGGGACTTGCTAGAAAAAAAAATCTAACTGGAAAAATTGTTGTTCCAACAGAATCTATGACAAAGAAATCGTATTGCATAGTAATACATAAACAAGACTCCAATAAACATTTTGATGTTTCATAGTATATACTGTATATTTCCACATATCCAAGGTTCACAAACATATTTTTGGCAGAGTTAAATAATAATAAGGATAATTTTCATCTTTCACGTTTTTACATTTAATATTTTGAAATGTTCCTTGAAAACCAGTGATCTATAACTCAAAAGTAAACAGAGATACATTTGAACACTGACTTGTCAGATATGCTAAAAATGCAACAAAGGACTAGTTGTTGATCTGGCTGCATAGGAAAGCAGAGGGCGTATTATCGATGTACATCATATTATATCAGGAAGCAGTATATGTGCGTATTTAACCTGGCTTTGCATTCTATAGTCAAAAAACTAGTGTTTTACTGCTGCACCCATCTGGACTGTGAATTTTGATCACAAAGCGATAATAATACAGGGTCACACAATATTTTCTATAACATTAAAATTTGTTTGCTTGCTGTTGCAGGTGCCTTTCTTTGGAAAAAGGCAACATCATACGTGTCCTTGTCTGCCCTATTTGGTGTGTGCCAGATATATGGAAAACAAATACAAATGTACAAATGACTTTAAAAATGTCCATGCTTAAAATATGTGAAGATGTATTTTAAAAGGGAAATAAAGGGGAATGTTATTCTTGCCTTTGGCCTTTCACAAATATATGCTGTTCTTTTCAGAAAACTGCAACATGTACCATTTAATGTTCTTCATTGTTAAATAAATTTAAATTTCTATTAATGTAATGTAGTAAATGGAACAATAACAATGCATTAAACAGACAGTGCACTTTGTGAATTGTCTAGATTCACAGGTTTTGGGAACAAGAGCCCAAGATACAGACACCCTGGACATAGCTGTTCTTTCACTGGGAAAGTATTACTGGTAAATACAAGGATAAACCAGTCAGAGAGAACATAATGGACTCAAAAGCAAGTGAAGGAGGTTGGTGGTTTGTAGATCCCATGAAACATGTGTAACAGATTTTATTGAGCAATAGCACTTTGTAAATAGGTACAACATTGGCTTTGATATCCCTAATACTCAATGTTATACTTGTGTAACATAAAAATACATAACTTTAATTGGCAAAATCTGTGCAAACTGTCTTGAGTTCAATAGTTATAAAACATCCCAACAACATTGTATACACAAAGAATTTTAAAATTTTTAGTTCCCTCATGGATTCCACAGGAGGCACTCAAAACCAGAAATTGATCTGATAGTTTAGATAAATTTCAAGGTTTTCAAGCATGAAGACTGCGTTACAGCTGGTTTTGTTTAACCATGCAGTAATGAATCATGACATCACACACATGGCTGGGTATTACCACCTAGCTCACAACACATTACACATCACCATTTTTGTAGCCCTTTCCATCCTTCTCCAATCCTTCCATTGGTTTTTTTCATCTCTTTCCTTATCCACTTGTATTCCTCTTTTTCTCCATATGTGTTACTACTGCCCCACTGTGGAGTGCCACCTACCATCTCCTCAGGAAGTCACACCACCCTTTCTGTGTCACACGAACACACTTGTAAGGTCTCGTAATTGTTAAGTCAGAGCCAAATTAACACCACTTCACACTGAGGCTGTAACCAACACTGCCTTTTGTGGCCCATTTTATGAGAAATGGCCACAACAGAACTCACTCCCAGCTAACTGGAACAAGTTTGGGATTCCCCTGGTCCCACAGACAGCATAAAGACAGAAGCCAGGAGATAGCAATAGTCAGGTTCTGTACCCTTGGCATTAGCTGCTGCTTAGCCCAGTTCCCCAATCCCTGCACTGCCCCTGGCTCAGTCTGGTACCTCGGTTCCTGCATTGCCCACTACTCTACTTAACTGCCCAGTTTCCATGCTTTTAGCCCCATCTTTTCCATCACTAGTCCAAGTGTCCTCTGGGCCCACTTGCTCACTGATACGTTTGATGTATCTATAACAAAGAAAGGAGTAATGTAAGAAATTGTAAAGCCTATTATGCTTCAAAACACTTTTCATGTATCTATAATTAAGAAATGAGTAATGTAAAAAAATGGAAAGCCCCTTATGCTCTAAAATAGTTTTGATGTAATTCTAACAAAGAAACATGAAAAAAACAGGAAAGCCTCACACATTTCAAAACATGTTTGATGTACAGTGGAGCTCAAAATTAGAGAACTACCTATAATTTCCTAAATTTCAAGGTCAGTGCTTAGTCGTAGGTGGCATGGTGGTTAGCACCATCACCTCACACCACTAGGCTGGGAGTTTGAGTCTCCCTTGTGTCTATGTGCATGGAGTTTGTATGTTCTCCCTGTGCTTGGTGGGTGTTCTCTGGTTTCCCCCTACGGCCTTCGACAACATGCGGTTCCTTCCCTGTGTTCATTAGCCAGCAATTTTCATGCACGGCAATGTCCCCTGTCACACAGAAAAATGGGTAAAGCAGTTCCTAGAAGCTAAAAATATTGAAATAATGAAATGCCCATCCCAGAGTCCTGATCTAAATCCAATAGAAAACCTTTGGAAAATCCTTGGTGACAAAGTATTATCAAGAAACCCACTGCAGTCACCGAAGTGTGGAAGAGACTGGAAGAGTGGACCAAAATCACAGCAGAGCAAAGTGAGAGACTAGTGATGTCCTGTGGCCGCAGGTGTGCTGAAGTCATTGATTGCAAGGGCCTATATATTTCCTATTTATTGTTGACTGCCGTAACCTTCAGAGTTTTTAGTTATAATCTTTCTCTGTTCTACAGTCATTGCTGTTCTCTAATTTTGATCGCGTTTTCTACAAAATAAAGGTTTTTTTTTATTGAAGTGCCTTGGTTATTTTGTAAAACACTGTTCTGTTAGAATGGTACAGCCACAACAAAAATTCCTTCAAATGTTGAGCAATGAAGATTACATTATTTCTGAAAAAATCAAGTGTTCATAAATTGTTCTCTAATTTTGATCTCCACTGTATCTTTGGGAAAAAAAAACAAGAAATGTATGAAATTTGTAAGCCTCTTACATGTCAAATCAGTTTTGATGCAACTATAAGAAACAAATAATGTAAAAAATTGGAAATCGTCTAATGCTCCAAAACATATTGATGCAACTATAATGAACAAAAAAATAACGTAAGAAATTGGAAAGTCTCTTGCATGAATAGTGTTTTGGAGTGTGTCAATAACAAAAAAAAAAAAAAAAACACAATACTTCAAAACACTTTTAATGCAAGTATAGCAAACGATCAAATAATGTAAGAAACTGGAAAACACTACGTTCCAGAACAGTTTTTGACACTTGATCTACAATGAAAAAAACAAGTAATGTTGTAATTGGAAAACCCCATATGTGCCAGAACATATTTGAAGCCAAAACTGTTTTGATTAATCTTCAATGAAAAAATAAGTAATGTAAAAAACTGGAAAGCCCCATATGTCCCAGAACATATTTGATGCATCTACAATGAAGAAACAAGTAATGTAAGGAATTTGAAAGTCCCTTGTGCACCAAAAAGAGTTTTGATGCATCTCCTGTAATGGGAAAATTTATTAGAGATGATTGTACCAGTGTTTTGTCTATAAGTGTTCTGTTTTTCCAGATAATCGATAAAGAATTGTTTTCCCATCTTCCTGATTTTCATTCTGTCTTATTCTGAAATCAGTTTAGTACACCCTATTGTAAAAGATGCAAAAGATGTGAAAGAAGATATTTTGTAGCACATAATCACATGGCATGGGAGTGTCCTTCTGTGTCCCCCCTTGTGCTGTTCCTTCTGGCAGACATAAGCATTTTGGGTGAATGAACCTTCCTTTCCTCATGTGATTCATCCGGATGCTGAAGCGGATAGGGACTGATCATCCTGAACATAAAGTTTCGCCTCCAACCTCACATTGATTTTGAGGTTGGAGGACTGACCATTAAGACTAAAGGGCCCTCACCACAGGAATCACCAAACAGATTGGGTCTTCAATAAATGATGATTTACGGAATAATTCCTTTTATCATAAATTGTGTGGGTTCAATGTCCATTGGCAGTACAGATAAATTTTCAATTAGGTAGGAGGATGGATGTAAAGTGTTTTGAGGGACATTGTTGTGAAAGTCGCTGTATAAAAATATATTGAAATTGAAATATATGTTTAAAGGGGAACTCAGATGAACAGGGCAAAGTAATTACGGGCTGAACAGGGTTGAGAGATTACAGCAAAAAAAGAAAAAGACCAAAACAAGAGTAAATAAGTGGTAATTTCTCTGTCCAGTGATTTTGTAATTCTGCTGTTCAGTCACTTTTGCTTTTTACTCTTGGTTGTAATGGAAACGAACCAGAGAACTGTGGTGATGATCGCGTCTGAAGGAAGTCCGGACAGAATGGGAAACAATGAAAGTAAATCTAATCTTCTGTGTGGACAAAGTATAGAATTTATAAGGACAAAGTATGGCCAATTGATCCTGTGTCACAATGGGTAAAACAATATAATTTCCTCGAACATGGTACCTTTAACGTGCAGAAATTGACGCTGTTAGAAAATCAGTTAACGGATAAAGTACATTAATTAAGAAAGAAAAAAAAAAGTGATTACAAAAGAAACTAGATAGCCATAAAAAAGTGCTGGGTGAGTGGAAGACAAAAAACAGACTTTGAAGACAATGCCTTTTCAAAATGATAAGACAGATGCAAAAACGTGTGAGAACAGATGATTCTGCTCAGATTTCTTCTCTCTATACCCTACAGCTCCTAGGTGTGACAAAGTGCACCCTGACCTCAATGCCTGTCCTCCAACTGCACTATTCATACTGCCACTATAAGTAGAGTCTGACCAGATTGTGACTAAGCCATGCAACTCCAGTGACTTCCCAAGAACATCCAATCGATGAGCCAGAAGTGACCTCCATCACTGAGCTACCTCCACACGTAAGCAGGCAATGCACAAACCGGCATCCAAAAACCAGAGGAACTGGTGCTTGACTCAAGAAAATCCCCCAACATGTCTAAAGAAAAAAGATCCCATTAACTAGAGAGCTTCACTCACAATGTACAAAGCAGTTCAAACTCAAATAACTGGACAAGGATGTGGAAGCAGATTCCATTGGGGCAGAGGCAGGGGCAAAGGAAGAAGAAGGAGGAGGAAGGGAAACATCTGTTTCAAGCGCCAGCAATATGGATATTGGGTGAGAGACTTTCCAAAGCAACCAGAAAGCACACCCCAGACATCAAAGGACGCAGGTGGAGAGGAGGGGGCATCCGCCTTGCCACGTGGAGAGTCTCAGGGAAAAAAGGAGGTGACACACACAGCATACATGCAGCTTTGACTGAATAATAGCAACGAAGACACGCTTACAGGCATATGACATGTTAAAGAACATATCACACAGAAATGCAGACCACCTAGGGGGACATTATTCAGGGAACGCATTTTGAAACCTACCACAATACACCCTTTCATTGTTCAGGCATATCGTTTACAGTTTTAGTCGATTTAGGGGAGACGCATTCAGTAATGAGGAGAGGTGAGTTTTTTGACTCCCCTAAAATGAGTGAATATTATGTACATTCTGTTGGAGCATCAGGGAAGGGGGTAAAAGAGAAATTTACTGTTCCCCTCTCGTATTCGGATGCAGATGGTGAGAAATTTAAACGTTCATTTTTATTGTCTGATAGCTGTCCAATTAAATTGCTAACCAGAGATTTGATGAAGAAATTGGGTATAAATCTTTTGTCTACACCCAGTGGTCTGAAAGTTGTAAAAACAGGGGATTGGACAGTTTTTCCTCATATTGTAACGTTTAGCTAAATGAGAAGAGAGGTGAGGTCAAATGGGCAAAGAGGGAGGGTTTAATGTAGGCTGAAACAGGGTACAAAAATAGGGCTAAAGGGGTCACAAAGGCTAGACTACAGAAAATAAGAACAAAACTCAAACTAGAGAGAACAGGGGAACAATGCTAAGGTAGAACAGGGTCACAGCTACAACAGTTCACAATGTTACACATACAAAAACCAGCAAAGGACTAACAAAGCAGGGAGGTAAATAAAGGCACACTAATAGGGTAAAATGAGATGAGGCTGGCAAATGATAACGAGGGGATAACAAGTAGGAAAGGACAGAAGGAAGGTTGACAACTAGGGCTGTGGACGAACAGGATGGTTGGATGACTTCTGTGTTGCTTCAAGACCACAGTGGCAGACGAAGGCTGGTTGCTTACTTCTCAAACAAATTTGACCTCATGACAGCAGGCTTACCAAAATGACTTACAGCAGTAGCTATAGCAGAAAAGGCTGTCGTGGCTTTGCGTGACATTGTTGACTATACTGATCTGACTTTGTTTGTGCCTCATGCTGTCTCCCCAATTCATTTAGAACAGAAAATGTAACATCTTTCTACTGCTAGATGATTGCATTATAATACAGTGTTTCTTGACATGCCTAACATCACTGTAAAGAGTTGGACTGTTCTTAATCCTGCAAGCCTTCTTTCTCTCCCAGGTAGATGGCAAAGAACACAGCTATATGGCAGTTTTAGAGGCAGTGTGCTCTCCACATCCTGTCCTCAAAAAGACCCCACTGACTAACCCAGATCTTGTTCTGTTTGTAGATGGCATTTTTTAACTTAATTTTCTTAAAACTTAATTTTCAATAATTTAAAACAACTAAGCACTGTTTGTGCTTAGTTGTTTTAAATTATTGAAAATTAAGTAAGATTCTAGTTATGATCAGTAACTTAATTATAAACACAAATTACAATTTCTCTTTAACTGCAGAATTATAATGTGTGGATAATTCATCAAGGTCTTTAACTCAAACCTGTCATTATTAATTGTATTTCAAATGTTATAATTAATGAAAAGCAGATACAGGTGCCAATAACAAAGAATGCATAAGCAGTGACTTAAGTGAATAACAACAAATGGATTAAAATGTATCATGTCTGTTGAAACGTTTTAAAATTAAGCAACATCACATGCTTTTAAAATGAATAATAAGATTATTGAAAATTAACACTAAAATTGGACAGGATTAAAAATGTGCATATATGCGGACAGCACAGGTAGGATGGTTTGGAGACAAAGTGAGAGAGATGAGACTTAGATGGTTTGGACACATGCCAGGGAGGGATGCAGAATATTTAGGGAAAAGAATGTTGAGGATGGACCTGCCAGACAGGAGGAAAAGAGGAAAGTCAAAGAAGAGGTTTATGGACATAGTGAGGGAGGACATGAAAGAGGTTGGGGTGACAGAGGAAGCTGCAGCAAACAGGTTGGTATAGAAAAGGATGATCCACTGTGGCGACCCCTAGAGGGAGCAGCCGAAAGAGGAAGACTGGATTAACACTGACTATACAAAAAAGTCAATGTTTAATTGACATTAAGATTTTTTTTTTATTATTTAAGATTTAAAGGACATGTTAGGAGAGGATGCTGGCATTGTTTGTTCGCCGCTTCTCCGCTGCTCTTCGCATCATTGAAGAGAGTGTTAATTTGTCGAACATCGACATTTAATATTTTAATAATTTAAAAATTTTATTTATTTTAATCAAGTTTTATACATCAAGTCTAGCTCAGGATATACAAACTCATTGCTTGTCGCTGTTGCCTCAAACTCTGGCGAGTGCAATATACTTCCTGACATCCTGCGCTGACACAGCCAGTCCAGACGGGATCATGATCACGTACTTCTCCTCGCAACTTCAGGAACTCAACAACAACGATATTCCAACAGGACAGCCCACCATCATACAACTGGTACTTCTGCACCGACCCCGCTATATCCACAGAGGATCTCGACGCCGGTTTGTTTGTCCAAATACGGTGAGAACTCTATTCCATCCCTTTGGTCGGCAGCACGTCCCATTGCACAGCTGACGCGTCATCAGAACACTGCTAATACTGGGACTAATAACGCTGGGCAAGTTGGAAAACCCGGGGTAAACCACCATGTCCTACGTTCCCTCAGCAAACTACATCCTGTAAATCATATCACATTGGAACAACTTAATCTTATGATTAACTTAATAGTTCAATCACTGACAAATAAGTCTGGACTAATACACAATCACATTTTGGACAAGGGGATTGACATTTTATGCCTCACAGAGACTTGGCAACAGGTTCACACTGGTGAACATCCAGGATTTGGACACTGAGATGGTGGACAGTTTTAAGTACCTGGGTGTTCACCTCAACCATAAACTGGACTGGTCCCACAACAC
>JABJVR010007980.1:0-11017 GCA_025773905.1 Chitala chitala | reverse complement strand
TTCTCCGGGTGCTCCGGTTTCCTCCCACAGTCCAAAGATATGTAGGTTAGGTTGATTGGTGTGTCCAAATTGCCTGTTGTGTGTGTGTGCCCTGTGGTGGGTTGGTGTCCTATGCACTCTGGGATGGACTCCAGGTTTCCCTGTGACCCTCACCAGGACTAAGCGGTTAAGATAATGGATGGATTATAAATGATAACGTAATGAATTGTCACTTTACAAATCAGAGCATTTCTCTTATTGGACAGAACCTTTAGACATTGGACACTATGTTGTACAGCAAACGTGCCTCCAAATAAACCTTGCGATGCAGTGTCGTAATTACGATTGTCCCATGATGTGAACTTGCTTTTCTGGTTATTTATTTACAAAAGAAATACGTCCAACCTGCTTTTTTGCGTAGCAGTATGGCTGTAAAGTGTCTAAGAAAAGAATGAGAAAGGCAGAGCAGCGCATTTCTTGATGACCTCCGTGAGACTGCATGGGCGAGGGGTGGGGTGGGGGGGACAGAGAGGGGGCAAAGCGGGCTGTGATGAACCTGCTGATCGCTAGGTCCTGGCGACGGTCCACGTCCTGCTGTTGGCTGCACTGCGCCGCGCCACACAGAGAGATACAAATGATGACGGGCAGCCTGTATGTGACAGATGGTCTTACACACTCTCACGGCGGCTACAGCTCTGGTGTTGCTGCGACACGTTGCCCTGAGAGAACCAACCGGAGGCCACAGTACACAGAACGCTCGACCACACACGAGGTTACAGTGCACAAGCACACGCGTTTCTTATTTGAAGGCATCAGTCTTGGCTGCCTTATGCTCAGCCTTAACACATGCCGTCCTGTTAAAATGTTTGCTTTTATGTCAGTTGCTGGACTGCGTTATAATGCGTCTTGTGCACAGTAATGGAACGATAAGCAGGACCACCAATCAGTCGACCTACGATATGCACTGAAGAACATAAAGGGTGACATGTCAGACATGTCAGAGCAGTCAATGGCATGACACAGATCTCTGTACCCTGTTTTCTGGGAGGCATCACTAAAGCCACAGTTCCTGTCATGGCCACTTGGAAAAGTCTTCGACTGGTATAAGAATAATTTGTCATGTTCTGGAATACACACTGTCTATTTTTTTCCATGTAGATGACATATTAAATGTACAGTACATATAATAAAGGGTGCAGTTACATTTCAAGCCGACCTGCTTTTCCAGACATAGTCTTTAAGAAGTCTATACTGCTTGCTCCTGGAATTTAGCGTTGCGATAGACTTCAGTAGTCAACAGTCAAGTATTACGTATTACAGCATTTCAGGTACGATTGTAGGTCACGTAATTCAAGGGCAGTGCAGCCGGACAGATTAACGCTACGATAACACTTTAAATACAAACTGAACTCTCCTAATTACATTCGCAATGACAAGGGAGGCAGAAACCAAAATTCGATTAGTTATTATAAGAAAAATCACGAGTCTTAACGATAACTGATCAGATTATATATGAACGACGAAAGACTGCAACAGATATTTAACCGACGTACTTCAAAAATTGAAAATTCTTAAATTCTATATGAATGTATTTAAAAACATTTCCAGAAGAATGTCACTATGATAAACCGACTACTTACAATGTAATTAAATTTCATTCAGTAGCTCTCCTAAATAATCACAGATTAAATAAGAAACGAAACAACCAGATGTAATCATTAAGTCGCAATTTAATGTCCATAGTCCATAGTCACATGCACGCCACATTAACACGGATGACATCTTTTTGACAGGTCATCGAAACAATCGCCATTCCACCTCGGTGTCCGACAGACTTGATAAACTTTTTAAATCATATATAAACAATATGTAACGGATTTTTAAAGCGAAACTGTGTTATTCTGTGTGAGTGTAATTCATAGACTCCTTTGAAATAAACGTTTCAAAACAAATGACGATCGGCGCACGTTACATACAGAGTGCGCATTGTGCGGTGACACTGTGCTGTTCTGTCACCGTTTACGGACAAAACTTCACAATCAGACCCAAAATCACACGGCCTACTGAGGGTCTTACACATGTTAAAACTGCACAAACTTAACAAGCTTTCCAGATAGTTTGTAAAAAAAAATTTAAAAAGAAGTATCTTCGCATCACTACTCAGTATCTTGTATCAAGCTCTGAATTTCAGATGTAACTAGCCGCAAATAGCCTACCCCGTTTCTGATTAGGAACTTCTCAAAAAAAGCAATCGAGCAATCCAGTTTACGAGAAAAGTGCTTCAATGAATACAACAATAATGATAAAGTCTTTGTCGACTAACACCTACAGCCATGCCACTTAACGAGGAATGAATTAATTGTAGAACACAATGCAAAATTAAACATATTTTATAAGAACTTCAAACAGTTAACTGTAAAAAAATACAGATGCTCAGTAGGACATGACTAAAAGGAGTGGCTAAAGAAAACGGGACCACAGTTCTGCTAGCTAGTTGCTAACATGCTCTCAGCTAAACGAGAAATAAATGTCAAAATGATCTTTGGCGTTTTTTCCTTTATTATAGATGTATATATGTATTCGGCTGCCCCCTAAAAATTAAACAGAAATGAAAACCTGCCAAAGAGGTCAATCTGCGAAGTGTTATTAGAAACCGAAGGGTTTACCTTCGTTCTCAGAGGATGTGCAAGATCGGCTGCGCAGCACCACCGGAGAAATGCGCCGTGGACACAGTCAGCGGTATTAAACACGCGAACTTTGGCTCTGAGCCCTGAGCGCGCGCGCGTCCGTCGGTCCGCACGCTCACGCTGTCGGCAGACCGGCACACCACCACCCAGCCCTCTGGTTATTGTTACTTTACTGGGTGGAAATCGTGTAGGGAGTACAACGCAGTCTGGCAGATCTACAAAATAGTATTACACGAGCGGCACAGAACTAATCCAAGAGCAATGCTCCTGCTGTTCGCGCCCTTATCGGACAAATGCACCCCATTTATCTTGTTAATGTTTCTTTCTTATAGCTTCAAAGTGATATAGTGGATCTTTATTGTACATGTGTTGTTCCAATATGAGTAATTCTTAATTCACTATTTACTTTGTCCTAATACAGCAAATTACATCGCTGCGCAGGTACCGTTCCTAAAAAACTCAAAGCTCTTTTATGCCTCGCGGTACACTGCACCTCCTAAATATGATTTTTTACTATATTTTTGTATTTAAAACTGAGACAAATTATATCGTGTATCACTTCCCTATGTTTACTATACATTCTAAAGATAAAGTAATCGCTTTCTTTCGTTTTGTGGTATTCGTTTGTTTTATGATAATCGGCCTTAAAACAATGACTTTGCACTTAACATTGTAAAAAAACAAAATGTGCGAATGGTGGGCTCAGTGTTAAACCTGATAGTCTTTACTCATTAACAGACCCTGCCCCGCTACGAGGTGATGAAAGAGAACCGTGGCCGATCATACGTTCCGTGGAGTCTGAGCCCACTATATCACCCCATTGATGGGGCGTGTGCTGAGGCCAATCACAGCGCCGCAGCGATCCGACTGAGCCGAAGTTACGGCTGTGCGTGGCGTGTGCGAACACTCTCGGCTCGACGCTTCGCACTTTACGTCCTGACGTTGTGCGGTGAAAGGCGAACCTAATTTCTTTACCTCTGCTTAATGTCTTAAGTGTTCGGTTGGAGTAGGTCGTGTTTTTTTTCGTTTTATATGCGGTTATGTAGAATTTTCGTGCGGATTATTTTTTTCTTATGACCGAGTGAATTATATTTTGTATATTAACCGGTGAAATCCGTATTTTGAAAACTGAAGTTCGGTTAAGTAATTTTTAGCCAACGTGGTAAAGTGCAGCTTTGGTTTGTTTGTCTGAAGTCTGAACAAGACTTTACAATTTAAAATGAGTCACCGGCCTGATTCGGGAATTCAAAGTGGTGTGTCCATGATTCTTATTAGAAACTTTATGTTACTGGATAGTACTTACACTTGTGTTTTACACGTTGTCAGGGCTTGCATAATTGGGTCCAAATTTCATGCAGTTCATAATTACTAATACCAAATGAAATAAAAGTTAGTTTCTCAAAGATGTAAATCTCTAAAAAAATCTATCTCTAGCCCACTGAATCATTCTTAGCCTCTTGGGTATGATCTGACCCCCCCACCCACACACACACAGGGTGTGACAAAAGCCTGATTTAAAAAACACACAAACTTCAGCAATACTGAGAACCATGCAGAAATTTGAGAGCACAAAGAAATAAATTTTGACAATATCGTGGTGCTTAACTCGCTTAACTAGTAAAAAATAATAAGCAAAGTATTCACTAGTGCTGACGACAGTTTCAACAGAGTTTACACACACTTATACAAGCTGTGACAAACGTTTGACACCACGCAGTAGTAAGGTCTATGAGAATAAGAAGTGTTTTTTCCATAACTGTCAGGAAAAATGCCCTTTCCACACCGAAAGCATTAAAAGTGTGAAACTAACAGAAATTGAATGACACTCCATTTATCTGCTGTCCAACCTGAACATATTACAGCAATATGAGCCTCTGTTTTATTACAGTAACATGAACCAACATTTAGCGGCTTGTGTTTCACTTTGATGGGGCAGCTGATGCCAAGAAAAGGCTTATATTAGTGTGAAAGAAACTGTTTCTGATGACACCACAGCACTATGACCTTGCTGACCTCACCATAACCATGAAAAGAATTTCTTCGCCTTGTATCCTGAACAGTGAACAAACTGATTTCCACTGAAATACTACTATCAAAAATATAAGAGTTGCTGGCTGTTTACTGAAAATGGACCTAATCATACTGCACTTATGACCTCCTCCACTGGATTGTCTGTACTCTGAATATGTGTTTGAAACATACTGCACATCTTTGTAGTAATTTGTTATATGTGTGCTACATGGCATTAAATGGATACTTGACAAGGTGTTTCCACTGTCCATCTGCTTATTCATTTCAGGGTGGCCTGTCCCAGAAAGTCTACAGCATAAGGCAGAATACTCCCTGTATAGGGCAACAACCAATTGTACGGCACATACTTTTTAAGGAAGATTTGAATCTATAAATCCACTTGACTTTGGGTTGTGGGAGGAAACTGGAGAACCTGGAGGAAACCAATGCAAACATGGGAAGAACATGCCAGATTCAAACCTACAGCCCTGAAGTTGTGAGGCAGTTATGCTACCTGCTGCCACCTCTTTCTGTACAACAATATTCTTATTCTTTACAATGACATTTTTTATGTGAAGAAATTACATCTCATTAATGGACAGAAGGTATTCTGTACAAAGCAGTATGTTTAGTGCCAAAAGAAACAGAATCTACATGTAAGCACAATATCTGATGTCCTTAACACTTAGGCATTGAGGACAGCAGGCGTCTGTTGATCAAAGGAGACGGGAACATTGTATAAGATAAAGCAGTCATTTAATGGTAAGAAAACTTAAACAGAATAAGCAAAGCCCAGAAACATTATACACCCATATATCGTGTGCTTTTGCTGTATGCATTTGCATTGAAAGGGCAATGTACATTGATACTATGTTTAACTTTCATATACCAGACATTCTGGCTATAAATTCAGATTGTGTTTAGAATTTGTGCTGCATATCACATTGCAGGAAAAGACTCATAAGCTTGGAAGAAGTACTAAGTGATTCAGTAGCTGGAGAGCTGAACAGAGGCCCTACAGCAGATCTTGCACAGCAAGAGCTAATATATTTTATTGTGATGGTCCCAGGATCTCTATCTGTTACCCCCACATTGAAAGTGCTATAGCTGCTGTTCAGCAACCACTTATGTTTAGGTTTGTACCAACTCTTTATACTTGTGCTACTCCCCAAGTTAAGTGTGCATTTACAGAATTGTATTCTTTATTTATCCATTGTTGCTAAAGGAATATAACACAACTGCTCAGTTTAAAGGTTAAGGTGGAACAGAATATTAACCAATTGAATGAATTACTAATTGAATGGCAGGTACATGTTTTGATTTAGGTTTATACAGTGATGATCTATAACAATATTTGGGTGAACTTGGAATGATTTATAATGCAATGTAAGTTTTCATTGTCCTTATTTTCATTTTATAACATTCAGAGACTAAACAGTTCTGCATAATCACGTAAAGGCATACACAGGACCAAGATTAAGTGGAGGTCAAAGTTTGTCATCATGAAACAAGCAAAAACATTAAAACCAAACATCATTTTACACAGAGCAGGATTAGCAGCAGAACCACTCCAGCAAATCTGCAAAAGGACACAGTGGCGGCTCGCAAGACATCTGTCCTGCAGGTCTACAGCTTTGCTGTGATTATGTTCTCCCATATTACTACAAGACACATGGATATACAGGGACATCCAGGTGGATTTAGGAGTCCTGGTCCATCACTATTCTTTAACCCACCTCAAATTTATTTGTCACTGTAACCCTCTCGCTCAGGTGTTCTGTAGTTTCTATATCGTCTCATGAATTTTTCCTAGCACCATCTCATGTGTACTCAGTTTTTCAGACAGGCATGATAAAGCCAAACTGCTTCAAATAATTTATTTGAATGAAAAGTTTCTCTGAGCTGGAGCATAAACATTCTCAATACTGAGACATGCAGCAAAGTTAACCACCAACTGAATTAATTCCATTAGCATGTTACTACTTCCAGTGAGTGAAGGATGACATATACTTTACTAAAGGATTTTTTTTTTTTTTTTTTAATCAACGCATACAGTTCTACAGATTACACTGAGGTTTCATGTAATTCAGAAAGCTGGTAGCTGGGTTCATGTAAAATATAGAATTCATCCAATATCTTACACAACTATGTAGTCCACACAACAAACTTCAGAAAAAGATCTGAGCTCCCCCTGGTGGAGAAAACAATATATGCAGTTTTATTTTCATTATGTCAAGTATTGTTCAAGAGATTTAATATTTCACATTAAGTGCCAATCTGCCCATTCCACTCTAACCAAATTGTGTCACAGAGACCAGGTCCTGGATATATCTGAACATGGAAAAAAAATACAATATAGAAAAATATACATTGCTAGCTTCATGAATTATGCAAGACATATGGTAATAAAAATGTTCATTTGAAAAGGTGCAACAAGCACAGCGTAAAGATTAAGAGTTGTCATTACCTCTAAAATATCAAATGATTATTAAATTTCAATATATTATGAGTCTATGTTACCACTATAATGCACAGTCAGCTCAAAAAGCAAAGTTAAAGAAAATTCAAGACACCTAAATGAGGGGGAAGAAATGAATTTAACAGACACTAAAAGTTCTCCATTGTAGAAGTACAATATTTACAGCAAAGAAACTCTTGCTATTGTACAGTTAAGTGCTCATTACGTCTGTAATCGTACATAAGCCTTTAGTCAAATATTAGGAATATATACACAATTCTTTTCCAGCTATTAAAACTGAACAGTAAAAATCTGCGGCATAAACAAATGCCATATGTACGAGTGTCCACTGTAATGTGTGCGTGACAGTTAAGTTCCCATAAATACCCAGCTGGACCACTGATTTAAAGCAGCTTGAGAAAAGAGCTCATTTCCTTCTGTTGAGCGGTTCCCCTATGAGCTCAGGACAGTGTTCTTCTCCTTTGGCGATGCGCACGCACTTCTGGATGAGGTCGTAGTTTATCTTGTCGGTGATCGCGCTGTCCTGCTTGTACTGGGGATGTGACGCGACAAACTCCCTCATCCACTTTGCCATGGTCATCAGCTCACCTGGGGCAAGCGGAACAGAGCACCACGTCACAACGCAGCAGCTTGTAGGAAGTCTAAAGTGTACCAGAAAGCTCCTAGTGGAGCACTGGTTAATATGTAGTGTCAGGTGGTTAGAGAGGAATACTACCTGCATATACAATGGGTTTATTAAACAAACACACACACACACACACACACACACACACACACACACACACACACATGCGCGAATTGGGGGGGGCAACCACACCACAGCATCCGAGTTATGACCCTTACCCGAAGCTCGTTTCTTGATCAGTTTCAGGTAATTCAAGATGGTGCACCTGGTGTCTACATCCACCTCCATGTTCTCTAGGTAGCAGTTGAGGATTGGTATCAACCCTTGGAATACCCCTTCCTAAAAACAAAGACATCATCAGCAGAAAGCTCTACTGAGACAGATGCGTATGGGGACCAGACGTCTGGGCTCAGACCTTTCCGTTGATGATGGTGTCGATCCCCATCAGCGTGTATTCTTCATGGTCACAGTCACTGTCCCGCCCGTTTGGGGTTGTGGGAGTACCATCAATAACAGGATTACAGCCTGGGGGGGGGGGGAGAATCACTTATCCTGAGAAACATGCCTACAATTCCAGTGGTCTCAAAGCCATTCGTCAAAGCAGTGGCAACTAGGCAACAGCCACCAATCTGTGGTAGGTGGTAAATCATACCACAACAAAACAAATATGAACCATTACATTCCCAGAGGACTCACCTTTAAAAATATCCTTGCGGAAGTAAAACATGCCCTCCCGTACAGCGTTTCTCTTCTGAGCAGCTTTCATGTTCTCATCCACCTAGGGCCAAATAACATTACTTCAGCCTGGTTCACCTAGTACATTTCTCAATTTTGAATTTTCAAATTCACTCCTAACTGGTTAACCTGTCCTTGAATTGGATAGCCTATACTTGTTCTTTGTTTTGCAATTACAGACTGTACCAAAAACCAAATCATTGCTCCAACCTTCGATAAGGGAATCAAGAAGTCCAACTTGTACGACAGGATGACTCTGGTAAGCAGAACAACAAAGACAACGTATGCAGAGTTCTCGAAATCTGTCAGCTGGACCTGGAATGGGGGGGGGGGGAGACCGCAAACAGTTAAAGCAACTGCTTGCAAAACCATTAGGTAAGCCATAACAAGCAGGACTTTTATAACTCCCCCCCCCCAGAGTATTTCTCTGCTCAGTACATGAGCAGCAGTACTGCAATCTGTGGCATTTCAGGGTGCAAAACTATATTCACAGGACATGAGCTATGGGTCTTTCACACAGAAAAAGGCTGGATATCCACCTGCTGACGAATGCTCTAGAAACACCGCCTGGTGCGGCTGCAAGTACCTCCAATGGACGGAATTCCACTCTCCATCCAATGTCGGAGTTAGGGGGAGGAGGTTTGAACCTCATTGTCTGCCAGTTGGTTGACTGGATATTCTGTAACAAACAGGTACATATATTCCTTAATACAGACGAGGGAATGCATACAGATGTACAGGAAACTTGACACGCTGTGAGACAAATAATTACAGACCTCAAAGTGGTCAGACTCGTTCTCATCATCCAGGTTGATTTTCTCCTCAAACAGCGTTAGGGGATCCCTGATAAACAGATGGGCTATGTGTTGTGCCAGCAGCCTGTCGATCCCTGGACAAAAAAACCCCCCAATTTCCAGTGATTTAGTCAGACCATACCATGAAAAGTTTTTTAACTTTTCACTGTTTTAACTAACTTTCAGCTATGTACATAAAAAAAAAAAAAAAAAAAAATTTACACAAAAGACTAAATGCCTATACTGTACACTCAGATTAAAGATCCCAATTACCCCCAGCAGAGAACATCAAATGTATACAAATTGAAAAACAAATATTCGACCTAGCCATGTAAATACAGAAGCGTGATTAGCCATCACATTTAACCAGTTACCTGCATCTAGCAGCTGCTTGTAAATTTCTTCATCTTTTATAAGGTCTATGTCATTGTACTTCTCCCCACAACTGGATAAGTAGCTGTCAATTGAATCATATCTTGACTTAAAAATCCGAAACTTGTTGTTTTTCAGGGGCTGCAATGAAAACAAATTAAAATTAATATCTTTGTACTTAGCAGCCCTACACACACCACTCAGTCCAAAGAATGCTCCTGTACGTTCAGTCCATCACTTGTTAAAATGTCATCTTTACTACCCTACAGCTGATGGTGGAAAGTTCCCACTACATTTAGGATTTAGAGCCAGAGTAATTCAGTAAACTTGATTTATGCTGCAATTGTGCAACACTAAACACAAATACATAACTTGTGGTGTTCATTCTTGAATGGTCTAGATTAGACTGTACTAGAGAAACATACAAACTGTTTGAAAACATGTATAATACAAAAATAAATAAATAAATAAATAAAAATAATCATCATCATCATCATCATCATCATCATCAAGTGCCTGATTAATTATACATGTCCCTGAACTGTCACTTTTTTTTCTTGCACTATTACAAACTGACTAACATCTATTGACTGTTTATTTGTTGCTGGTCGTGGCTGAAACACTAAGCATTCACATGTGTCATATGGCCAATAAAATCAGGAAAAACAAAAGCAACCCTCCCCTGCCAAAGTACTTAATACACAAAGTTTGGAGAGGTCTATGGTTATTCTCTAATCTGGGACTAGCTTCAGGAGTTGCATTTTAAGAGCCCTGGAAAGGAGGAAAGTCTGGAGATGTTCACCTCCAATCCCCTTTCCTCGCGTGTCCGGTCATCGACGGAAGCTGAGATCACACCCCAACGGCAGTCAATGTCTGACACGTAGCCTCTGTAGAATGGAGACGCTGCACTCAAGGCCATCTGAAAACACAAGAACCTTCAACTCACATCAAACAGCCCTGGCAACAGTGACTCACTGAGAGGCAGCGGCCTCTAGTGATGAACATGGGAACTGCTTGAATGTCAGTGCAGTGTTCAAATGTAAATGTTTCTCTAGACAAAACAATTATACAACGGTTATTCACAGCAGACATGTTCAAGGTCAGAAACACTTCAAATATTTGTACTTACCACAATGGGACACACAGTGGCCAGTTGGTCATAAAGGTATCTTGCTTCACTAATGCTACATGCCTGGAATGTCACCTGCAACACACAGGCAACACTTGTTTTCCACTTTATAAATAACATTTTGGGAAAAACAACCCCACACACACACACACACACACACACACACACACACACACACACACACACACACACACACACACACACACA
>JABJVR010007979.1:0-11021 GCA_025773905.1 Chitala chitala | reverse complement strand
GGGCAGCTCATTTCCCAGAATGCATTTCTCCTCAACTCCTTTTTCATCAACAGTGACAAGATATGCGACACCTCCACTGGAACCGTCCCGTCCCATGGCCAATGACAGAGCTGGGGAGAGTGGAAGAAAAAGGTACTATTATCACAAACTAGTTCAATATTTTATGATAATGATTGTGGTGCTGACACTGAAAACCTTAAAACTTGGAAGTATAGGGAGTAGGTCATATACAGCAGCATGTTGAATAAACCACAATACATTCAACACAATGCATTTGTATCACCTGTTGCATAGCATGTTGTATAATATGGTCATGCTTTCCATATAACATGTAATCATGGTATTTCTAAGGCTTCAGTTTTATGCATATTTAAACAAAGTTAATAGGAATTTCCAGGCATTTACCTCTAAACAATAACAACAGTCTCTAGACTATTTTGTCTTTATCAAAATGACAAAAAAAATTAACAGGAAACAAACTTTCTCTAAGACAGTTGTGGTCTGTCAAAATGACAGTCTCCTGGAGACAGGAAGGATGTTAACAAATACTAACTGTTGATGACAAACTCCTGACACTCCTGTCGGCTCATTCCGGGCCGGTATTCGGCGTCGACAAAGCCGTAGACGTAGGAACTGCCCGAGCCACCAACTGCGAAGGGCTGTCTGGACAGGAGCCCGTTCAGCGTCACAAACACCTGGGGAGGGAAACATGGGACAAACACAGGAGTTCAAACAAAGGCGTTCTACACTATATCTTACCTAATCTAAGTGCTGTGCAACAGCATATAACTGGGTTCCTTTAATTAAATTTTATATCAAGTATAACAGAGTGCTTAAAAAACTTTATTGGCTGTAAATTAAAACTAATATTAAAATAGTCCTTTCCTGCTTGTTTCAGGCAGGGATGTAACACCAAATTTGGGGCCTTGTGTATTCATACTCTTTGAGGACCTTCTAGCACACCCTGTAAGGCTGCTGGAGGGCCCTCCCTGTAATAGCTCCACTATTCCCCTGCTGGTTGCAAGTTCAGTGCAGACTGACCTGGCCCCCAGCTCGCCTGTCCCAGCCGGCCACTATGAGAGGTGCAGACAATTCTTCTTTGTACTTATACGAGATGTTTTTCACCAGGGTGGCTGCAGAGCGGACTAGGGGTTCCTCCCCTACCTCAACACTGAATACCACAGAGAAACGAGAAGATGTTAAAGCAAAAAGTTATGCTGACCATCAACAATCATTTATGCATTGTGTAGCCCTTTGGCTAAGGTGGCACCTGTAAAGCCCTGTGGCTAAGGTGGTACCTGTGAAGCCCTTTGGCTAAGGTGGTATCTGTGAAGCCCTTTGGCTAAGGTGGCACCTCTGAAGCCCTTTGGCTAAGGTGGTACCTGTGAACCCACATTCATGCACCGTGAAACCCTTTGGCTAAGGTGGTACCTGTGCACATCCAGCTGGTAGTTGACGACCTCTGCGATGGTCTGAGCATCAGCAGCAGACCCAGACAGAGCACAGTACACTTTATCATGCAGGGGGGACAGCTTGTTCATCACTCGGTTCACCACGGACTCCCTGATGCCCAGGGTGAGAGGGAATCAGGATAGGTGGATCCAAAGTTAAAAGGCTTAAAACAGTTACAGCTAATGAGAAAGAGTGGCACATGTCAGGAGTGGAGCGAAATAAGGAAGACTACGGAGAGACGTACCCCGCTGAGACACGAGAGTCTGAGCCCAGAACGACCCCGCCATCAAACTCTATGGCGATAATAGTGGTCTGGAAAAGACATGGTGCAAACACAACAGGTACAACATCTGCAGTGATCATGAAACTTGTGCTATCTTACATACAATACAAGTCGAAGGCAATTGGGTAAGAAATCAAATCTAAATATCTTTAAATAGGGGAGGGAAAAATAAAGTTGATAAAACAGACGTTCTTTGAACTGAGAAATGCATGTAGATATAACATAATGTGCAAATACTAAAGGCATAAGTATAAGGTAAAACCACAGTGTCTCGAGAATCAGGACACGGGGTGAGGGGGCCGGCTGACAGTGGGCTGGGACTAAAATAAATGCAAACCAAGGGCTGCCTGTGGTGAGAGGAGTTTTAAGACATGTTAACATATAGGTAAGCCCACATAAGCAAGCAAAGAACATACAACCTGGCCACAAACTCAGAGTCGATCCCATTCCGGGCATTATAACAACGACACGACGGACTGAGCCACACTCCTGATGTACTTGAATATTTGACAGCACTAAATACAGTACTTATAATAACTGTCTATGAAACGTATAAATCATAGACATGTTCACATTTTTTATATTACTTACCCCTGTTTTGACTTCCTCCGACATCCAGCAAGGCTGAAGTGATTCTTCTAACATACTGTTCATTGAATATTTTCAATCTCGTAATGAAGCGCCTTAAAATTGTAAATGATTTTTAAAATATGATTTAATATGCAGACGTAAGACTTTACATATATTTTTATAAAGTCAAGTTGTATCCTACTTGTAAATTTTCACAAGTTGTTTCCAAACGGACAACTACCTTCGTGCTACGTACCTGATCCTGCCATAAACTATAATGACTCCGGTAATAAAAGACTTTCGATATTGAGAGACGCTACGCAAACAACTAAAATTTAAAACGCCTGGTTATTGCATTTCTTATTTTAAAACAACTCTCTACATTTTTCATGCTTATCCGTCCATTTTAGCATAGAAATGAAAACGAAACCTATGTGATCGTTTGCAGGTAGGTGGGGCTTGCTAAAACGCATCATATTTGTCTGAATTGTACATTGTCAGTGGTATAAAAAGACCATTACAGGCCAGCCGACATGTGTTCAAAGTTTGGGTTTTGGTGAGATTAATGGACATGTGAACTGACGCTACAGTATTTTCCGAACATCTCTATAGTTTCAGGTCTGACCTGCTGTATATTGATTATCACTATATCACCTGTTGCCCATTTTTACAAATATTCATTACTTATTTCATTGTCCAAACCGCTTATCCAGTTAAGGGTAGTGGGAAGCCTGGAGCCCATCCCAGGAGACACAGGGTGCAGGGCAGGGGACACCCAGGGTGGGGTGCCAACCCACCTCAGGCTACCCACCCACCCACACACACACACTACAGGCAATTTGGAGACACCAATTAACCTAACCAGCATGTCTTTGGACTGTGGGAGGAAACCGGAGAACACAGAGAAAACCCACCAAGCACAGGGAGAACATGCAAACTCCACTCACGCAGACCCAAGGCAGGAATCGAGCCTCAAGCCAGGAGGTGCGAAATGACAGTGCTAACCACCACACCACTGTGCTGCTTTTTTTATAAATAAGTAAAAAAAAAAAGTTAACAATAAATTTCAATTACAAATCAATGTTTGTAGGTGAACAGATTAAGTTAAGTACAATAGGCCATCTATACACAGTATAAATAATATATAAATACGTACAGTGTTTTTTAGTATTTCTAAAAGCTTTAACTGTGTTTCATTCTTGGGTTTGTGGTCTGTTTTCAGTTGCCCAAATGGCATTAAAAAAGTATACACTGTTTAACACACAGAGAGGTGTGAACTGAAAAATAATTTGCTAATGATCACAAGTTATCTTTATTTTAAACATGATAACCACTAACAATAAAAAGGCAATGAATAACAATAATACAATTACAATGTCACAAAGTGAAACAGTTTTCAAATATGAAAAGGACAAGAGAATTTTGAAGAAGTCTTTTTATTGGTCATGGAATTTGGGCAACTTGTCTCCGGGGACAACCACATGCTCCACCCCTTTTTCTGTGATGACCACCAAGTGGGCAATGCCCCCACTCACATTGTCTCTGCCAATCGCTAATGAGAGAGCTGAAGGTGGAAGAGACAAAGAGTGTGTTACACTGTTACTGTACACAGGCCTGTTACACTAGCAGAGAAAATGTAAAATTTGTGTTAGAGAAAATGGCATAAAACTGCATATACTAAGAATGCACTGAAAAGTCACATCTATTTTTTCTTCTGATGTAGTGTTTCCATGACCTCATACTACACTGTACTCAAAATCCAAGAAAAACTCCAGAAAGAATAAGTCACCATAATATAGTCTATACATCTCAAAATGTTCCATGGCTGGTAATGTAAAGTACTTTAAATTTGCACTCTACCATTAGTGGCAAACTGCAGGCACTCCTCTTGGCTCATGTCTGGCTTGTATTTAGCATCTACATAGCCGTAGATGTAGGTGCTGCCCGACCCTCCAATGGTGAAAGGCTGGCTGATTAGCATCCCCCCGAGAGACACTGTATACACCTGTGGGATTACAGCCAATTGGACAACTAATTACAAATCAATGTTTATAGGTGGTAGGGGAACAGATTATTAATTTTAGCACAATACACCATCTATACACAGTATATATAAGTACATACAGTATATTTTAATATTTCTAAAGTCTTTAACCATATTTCTTCCTTAGGTTTGTGTTTTTTTTTACTTTGGTACCAATAAGGATTGTATTCACCTTTGTTGTACATGTACAATAAAAGACTATTCTATTCAGTTCTATTCTGTAGGCCATAGTTGCAAAATAGCATAGCAAAAATAGCATAACAGTCTCTTTCAGCCACTATGAAAGTTTATCAGAGTCAGTGATACTGAGGTGCAGATCAGTTGGTGTAATTCAGAGGTGTACAAAAGAAATCTCACCGAGAGTCTAAGATACCACTTTGGAGATGAGGATTTCAATAACCAAAACAATCTGTCATCACCTATCAAATGTACTGTACATCTCAATTATATTAAGCAGCCTGGTGGCTCAATGGGTAGACCATTGGGCTGGAATATGAAAGCCTCTTAGTTCAAATCCTACCACAGCCCAGTGTGTCCTTGAACAAGACACTCAGTGCTAGCTCCCTGGGTATAACATGTGGCTGGCTACCCACTGTTCCCCTCAGGGGTAAACACAGAGAAGTAATTTCCCTCTAGCATTAATAGAGTACTATAAATTAAAAATATACTGGTATATTCATATATATGAAGTTGCAAGAATGTGTAATTATGACCTATAAGAAAAAGTTTTCCCCTTTGTGTATTATTGGACTGGAAAGGTTAAAGGCTGCAGGTATAGGCCAACCTGCGGGCCTTTCTTCCGGTCCCAGCCCGCGGTGATGAAGCCGGCTTGCAGCTCGTCCTTGTTATTGTAGCACAGGTCCCTCATCACAGAGGCCGCGGCTTTCACTAAAGGAGGGGAGTCCATCTGGATGCTATGCCAAAGGGACACAAGATGCTCATGTTTCACAGAGACATCTGTTCTCAGCAGCTCTTTGAAAGTACAGGTAGGTCAAACATCATGTGCAGAAAGCTAAACTGTTTAGAAGCAAACACTAGTAAGTGGACTTACTAGTGTTTACAGTATGGACTGTGTGTGTATTGCAGGCAGGGGAATGTAGAAGGGTGGAAATTTAGGACAATACCAAGGACCCTTGACTCCACACTGTACATTAGTAGGAAGATGCTAACTTGTCAGCGGCACAGTGTACCTGTGGAAGGAGAGCTGGAACTTGGCTGCCCTTGTGACGGCCTGCGCATCCGCCAGGGATCCAGCAATGCAGCAGAATATCCTGTCGTGAACCTGGATCAGCTTGTTGATGGCCTTGGAGCACACGAAGGACCTGCAGCACCATGGTGACAGAACCATCAGTAATATTCACACAGACTCCTGTATAAACTAACAGACCATTTTTAAACTGAAATACATGCATTAATAGTGAGTGAAAAGTGAGATGTACTGCTAGTAGGAAGCAAGGGAATCTCACCCCATAGATGCTCGGGAATCTGATCCAATAACAACTCCTCCATTAAATTTAGCTGCCAGTATAGTGGTCTGAAGATGAAATTGAGTTACTTTTGGAATTTTCTTGTCCATTATTACGAACTTTATTTATTTATTGACAAAGATATGGGTACAACACCAGTGGTAGTGAAATGTTGCAGTTTAATTTATCCATTAACTTCTCAGCAAAAACTGCAGTGTGTTGGTTTTTCAATGTACATATATCGTTTACACCTTTAATTTTCAAACTAAAAAGACTTATTGTGCATCAATACTCCATAATGGAGTTACATTTTTAACAGATACGCGATGTTATCCGAACAGCACATTATATGTACGTCTATGCTATTATACAACCACAACTTTTAAAGCTTCTCTATATACCATCGCTGATATCGTTGTAAAGCTGATCATTATTCGCTTGTAGACAGGGTTTGTTACAAATATATAAAAAATAGAAAAGACACGAAAGTGAAAGTGAATTCAGATATGTGCATGAATAAAACGTAAAAACGCATTGTTGAAATTATAAATCTCTGCCTTCTGATATGTTGTTATTATTATAGAACAGCAAATATCAGCAAACCCAGATAACGTGAATGTATATATTAAAAACTTCCACGGCCATCCTTAGTTTAACACAGCACATACAATATACATGTTCAGCTACATACAAGTCCCGACCTCTTTCCACCCGTCCCATGTGCGGACCGTATACTCACGCCTGTACTGATGCCTTTGCCTTTCGTGTTTGTGATGTATCTCTCCATGTTTTACAGAGTGTTTTATCAAGGCAGATTGTGAAAATGTTTTACTATTTCACCTGTGCTAAATCAGCTGGCGAAAAAATACATACTGAAAAACAGCGACATCAAACGGCCCTGAGCTCGCTGTAAAAGCTGCAGGGCAGAAACCGAAAGCAAGACAAATAAAACCAGGAAATTATAGTATAGTTTGGAGACATGTCGCTGTCATATGTGTTAGATCCCCCCTTACCAGGGTTTAACTTCGAAAATTCGATCAGGTAAGATTATACTTCAATAACTATTAAACTGTGGATTTACTGATACAAAAGTTGTGCTGAACTCAGTCTCCAATAACATTTTAATATAACGTCTTTAATAAGAATCCTGTCTTTTTTGTCAGGAATGTTGCACTGGAGGCCTCGTTTATAGATGGAAATACCAAGCATCCAAAACCGTTTAAAACGGGGACAACCATAGCAGGCGTCGTGTGTAAGGTACTGCTTTTGAAAGATACTCGACTTTCTTACCTCTACTGACAGTCACATCACTGGGCTGCATTTTTAGAACAATTTTCCCTACTTGTCTGCAATTAATGTGTCTACTGTGCTTAACGAAATAAAATTTAATACTAATATTACATGGGGATGGCACATATGACCTGCAGCACCAAAAGGGAAGTACCACTGTTGGCTCACACCTCCAGGGTTGAGTTCTAATCTAGCTTCAAGTTGTGTGTGTGTGTGTGTGTGTGTGTGTGTGTGTGTGTGTGAGTGAGTGAGTGAGAGAGGTTTCTATGGTTTTCATGCATATGCAAGGACTTACAGTAGGTGCTCTGGTTTGTCCTGTATTCCAAAGGCACCCTGGCCAGCTGAATTGGTAACTCTAAAGTACGCTTTGTATGGGTGTCCTGTCCAGGGTGCCCCCCTTCCTGTGCTGCACAGCCCAACGGTGATCCTGTCCAAGATATGCTGCTGGATTATGAATGATCTCATATTTGCAACTTCTGGTCTGCTATAGTTTACTAATTGCTTTCAATCTAAATGTAAAATTCAAATGGACAGATTGGAGTTTTAGCGTTTCTGTATTCTTTCTGTAACTCTGTGCTTGTTGGGTAGGATGGTGTGGTGCTGGGGGCCGACACTAGAGCAACCTCCAGTGACGTTGTGGCTGACAAGATGTGCACCAAGATCCACTACATTGCTCCCAACATCTAGTGAGTTGGACACCTTCATCTTCAGAAGTTTCTGTTTTGGCGCTCTATTATATTGATTATTACAACCATTATAATGTATTAAGTGATAATGGGCGTCATGCACTTTATTTTTCTGATCATAACCCAACTGCATACGATATTGTGATGAAGCTCTCTCTCACAGAAGCGTAACATTAAGTAATTAAATAAACTCAGAGCCTTTGAATATAATCAACCAATAAACTAATAACAGTGAATGAAAGCAGTGTGCTGCTCTTTTGGGTCAGTCAGGATGGCTGTGGGGTCTCCCAATATTCTCCTCACCCGTCTAACTCCATCTTTGGTCTATCTCAGTTGCTGTGGGGCTGGGACAGCGGCAGATACAGAGAAGACGACCGACCTCCTCTCCTCCAACCTCACCATCTTCTCCCTGAACAGTGGCAGGAACCCAAGGGTCGTGATGGCAATGCAGATTCTTCAGGACATGCTTTTTAGGTGTGTGTTAGACTGTGGATGTGTCAGGCTGTATGTGTGTGTGTGTGTACCTGGCTATGAGTGTTTGTGTGTCTAGCTGTGAGTGAATGTGCCAGACTGTGCGTGCACATGTGTGTCAGGCTGTGTGTATGTGTATGTGTGTTTCTATGTGTGTAAGGTACTGCAGCACTTCCAGTATTATAGCTGTTTGACTCGGTAGCTGCCTGTGCAGCTTCACACTTATGTATTACACTTTGCTTTACAGGCATCATCTATGTACTTGTTTGTGAAGGCAGATCAAAGTGTGATGTGTGACTAGCTCACACTGTGTTTCTGTACTACTCAGGTACCGAGGGCAAATCGGAGCAAACCTGATCCTTGGAGGAGTGGACTGTACAGGCAGCCATCTCTACACTGTTGGCCCTTATGGAGATATGGACAAAGTCCCATACCTGGCTATGGGTAAATGATGGGGACTGTCAGAATGTTATGCTTCAGTGTAATCAGGATGTCTTAATTGCTTTTAGTATTAATCGCTTTGGTTACTGATTGGAAACACATTCTTGTGTGTTTGTGTCAGTCTTTTGAAGATTTTTGTGGTCTGCTGGTTCTGTTTAGGGTCTGGTGAACTTGCTGCTATGGGGATACTGGAAGATGGTTTCAAACCCAATATGGAGGTAAAAGAAGGTCACAAAAATGAATTAATATTTTATATTCATGTTCGACTTTGCAAGTTACATAAATGTATGTGCGTTGTGCTTTAGCTGGAGCCTGCAAAGACACTCGTCCGGGATGCCATTCATGCAGGCATCATGAGTGACTTGGGTTCAGGCCACAACGTGGACATTTGTGTCATCACCAGACAAGGAGTGGATTACATCCGGCCATACGAAGAGTCTGCGTACAAAGACGACAGGTGTGATAAGTGTATTATCAGATAAAAAAACAGAAAATTACCAGTCACTGTGCAGGTACTGTGTTAGCTGATCTCTCTGGGTGTATAAGTGTTATGCTTGAATTGAGTGTCTACTTAACACTGTGAATGAACTTAAAGAAACAACTGCATGGTGGATGGCAGCTGACTGGGACTAAACCAGTTTTCAGTAGACCAAGGAAATGGGCTCAATTCCCTGCTCTTCAGAGTCCCACACCAAAACATCTCCTATTGATGGCCCATCCAGTCAACTGTCACTTATTGCCAAGCTATATTCCAACATAAGACAATCATCTTCAGATGGTGAGGAGGGAAACGCACCCACTGAGCTCCAGTAATATGGGCCAATCTAAGAAGTAATAAACAGCAAGGTAAAACTGCAGAGAAAGGAGACATGAGGATTAAAGATACATATTTCTCACAAAAGTGGCATTTTTCCATGCAGATTTGCCAGAGGAGACTTTAGAAGAATTATAAAAAATAGGGAAAAGGTATAGCATTTATGGTTTGGGAAGTGTCATAGGCTTTTCAGCAACGGTTTAGTCAACCATGTGAGAAAACGTGTGTTGAAAGCGTGTCAGTTTGAAAGGATTGTACCAGCTGCTCCTCAGTATGAAAATGGTCACAATCTCTGATCAAAGAAATCAAGATTTGATGACGCTGAAAGAACAGTTCAGGATAGGTGTACTAAGGTGAAATGTTGAAATATTTTCACTTAGCTGAAGGCAATCATGCTTTGCATTGAGACAAAAAATGATAATGACCTTCATACTGGGAGTTGACGCTTGATATCTATGTGATTTTCACGTAGATTCTCTAAGATTCCAGAAGTACAACTGAATGAACACTGCAGATGGAGATAGCATCGCTATGGAACATGTAAAATGATAGAGAATATAACAGTGCCTTTTCTCTCATTCCTGTGTCTTCTCTCTTGTAGACCTAGGAGATACAAGTACAAGCCAGGGACGACCCCAGTGTTGACCGAGCGGGTGATTACACTGGAGATGGTCCAAGAGACAGTCCAGAAAATGGACACAGCCTGAGACAAACTGCAAAGAAATTAGGAACTTAACATGTAAAAAACAATAAACAATAAAATAAACATGTTCAGGAACTGTGTTCAATAAATAACTGAATGCAGATGCATAAGGACTATTTACAGATGTAACAATATAAACTGAATTAAAACATTCATTAAATGCTACTTTTATTGGTTATTTCATTTCACATATTTATTTTTAATTTATCCTTTTGACTGAGTGCCACATCATAGCTCTTCTGGAAAATCAATATTTTGCATCCCACCACGTGGCCAGTGACCTATACTGTGCTGACTTATAACGAAATAAAATATATTTAAAAGGGGAGAAATATCTTTGAACCTAATTTTATTATTCCTGTTAATTCTACTGTAATTTGCATTTAATTTTCCATATAAAAATCTTTGGGGGAGATTTACTGAACTGAAATAAATGCATTCTAAAAGAAAGGGGGAAGAAAAAATAAAGTTAAGGAATATTTAATTATATACCTTCTATTTGATTATTGGGCTTTTTCTACTTCTATTAAAATTAAACATATATACATTTAATAGATTTTAAATAAATTATTTCAGTACTCTCCATAAATCAAATCCAATGCATTGCACAAGGTAATTACCATGTTCTCGTTCATGATAGGTCTTTTTTTCCTCCACAGCCTAAATAAATAGTAATTTTGCTATTGCAAGATTAACATCTTATTTGAAAACATTGTAACACCCTTTACTAAATAATGGCCCAGATCGTGAGCACACGGTTACATGTGGATGACGAGCGTGTTAAACTTCAGAAACCTGCGT
>JABJVR010007977.1:0-11023 GCA_025773905.1 Chitala chitala | reverse complement strand
ACACACACACACACACACACACACACACACACACACACACGCACACACACACACACACACACACACACACACACACAGACCTTATAAATACCATATAAACTTAGATACAACTCTACCGATGTTGATGTGAAGATCACATGTATTACAGGCTGGGTTCATTAAACTGGGTGTTAACAGAAAACTACCCTTAGCCTGTAACGAAACACACACACACACACACACACACACACACACACACACACACACACACACACACACACACACACACATTTCCAATCTTACAGACTCAGCTCAAACCAAAGCACTACACAACTTGGTTAAGCAAAGTTCAGTCTGAATTTGTTTTTTTAACATTGGCCAGTAACAAGTTTGAATTCTTTGCAGATTAAAAACTTTATATCTGCTCAGTACTAACATCATGTTTGCTAGAAAAAGCACTCTGCCTAAAGTACAGCTGCCTAAACTGCCTTTTCTGAGAATTCATTCATCCCCAATTCAGTTTCCATAGGAAACTAAATGGGAAATTCATTGCCACCTACAAAGTAGTCGGTTAAAAAAGTAAATACTACTTAGAATCAAATCTTATCACAAAGCTTTCATGAATTTTCAGTTCTGATTGGGCAAAAATTGTTTACAAAAACGTACACGTGTTGGTACATTGAAAAAAAGAAAAAAAAAAAATGAATAAACCACTTCACAATCTATAGCAACCCAAAAATAACTCAACCCAGGGTGCAAATTCCCCCTCTGTATGAAAGATAAGATATGGTGGTGCTTTTTTTCACACTAATGACACATCAAGAACATTATTTCAGTGGGAGCACATGTTGAATCTTCTCCCCAAGCTCATCTCACCCTACCATGAACTGAGAATCTCACCCCAGTCTCCTCCAGCGTAGCCAGGGGTTTATTGATGCTGTTCACAAACTTGTTGACGTGCTCAAAGTGCTTGGTCATCTCCGTCGCCAGCACCATATCAATGATGGCTTGTCGGAGCGTGCGATACTCATTCCTGTGTGAAACACGGGGCCACGACAGCCTGGTGTTAATTTCTGCTTTACACCCAAAGACTACTGTCACTACCCCAGAAAAACTAGTGATTAAAACGACCGTAGACACAAAGGGTTGCTGACCTCTCCATGTTCTTGAAGATGTTACTCTTGTCATCTCTCATGGTGATCTGGAAGGCAAGCGCGGCATGGTGACTCTCCAGCACAGCAGTGTCGTTGTACAGGATCGCCAGCTCACTGCCCGCGTTGCACAGGAAAGAGTTGGTGCGGCCCGGGTGGTCCACGTCGTGCACTGTGGCGGCGATTAGTGCAGCTACCTCGTCAATGGGGTCCAAGCTTTTCTGAAAAGGCACACCCCATGAAAGTACTGATAATGATACGGTACAACCAAAAGCCAAAAGTCAAAAGAATGTAATGTATGTCCACAATGTCAAACCACCACAGACGTGGGAAATGACATGCCAGGTACTTTTCTGGGAAATACCTGCAAAGGTAGAAGCAACGCCCTGCCTGATGACTCACCTTGACGCGCTCCTTAGACAGGAAGTAGGCTGTGGCGTGCAACACGTCAGCAGCGTGGCTTGAGTTGTGGTACGAGTTGCTGACATGGTAGCTGGCCTCCATCGCCTGCAGCCACGCCCGCAGCATGCTCTCTGAGCAGCCAAGGAACTCGCAGACACCAAAGCGCGAGAACACCTTCATCCCCAGGAACACCAGAGGACTGTGAGAGAAAGACACGAGCTTACAAAATGACAATGTAAAGCAGCGCAGTCAGCCTGTGAGCAGAGTGCCTTCACATGGCTGGCATGCAGAATATTCAAAGACATGGCTGAAGGGGGCGCTAGAAACAAACAGGGCTTCTTGCTCTCCATCTAAGTCCCCCTGCGGCTCTTACCGCTTCATAGTGGCAGCCTCCAGGCTAAAGATGTTAAAGTCCCAGGACTCCTCATTCTCCATGGTCCTGGCTACACACTGGGGAATATCACTGAGTGACAACGGGGAGATCAGGTGACCCGGAATGTGCTGGGATTCTATAAATGAAAAAGAAACAATCATGCCATCCAAGGCAAATCAAACAGGACCCACAAAAAAAAAAAAAAAAAAAAAAAGCACCTTTCAAATCAGAACCATCATGAAATTAATTCAGTAAGGGTCAGATCTGGTACTACAAAATTTAAGAATTAGCTAAATTTTGAAGTAATCATGTTGAGTTTTTTCCCCCCAAGTCACAGATGTGTGCGTGTACCAACTGTAAGGGAGGTACACACACTCCCAGAAGAAACACCCTCAATCTTACGTTTGGTTGTAAAGATGTATTCGTTTCCTGACAACCTCCGCAAGCCATCCTGTCAAAGGGGAGGGGGAAGGGGGAGGAAACAAGGTTTAAAGTTGTCCAGTTCCTGTTCAACTCACACTCATGCCAGACATGTTCATAACTGCACACATCTACCAGAAATGCAATTTTGACTTGGAATACTTTTAATAGTGTTAGGGATGGTTTATATACGGCTAACACCTTGGCATTTAGCACAGCATCCTGGCCCCAAACCACTCAGCTCACTTTGAAGTCATTTTATTTAACAGATTTGTGTGAGGTGTATAGAAGTTCTGCAAACATTTCACAAGATTATAAACAGTTTTGCATTTCCATTTGGAGCTGCCTGCCTAAATGGTAAATTATGCACAGAGAGTGTTATGAAGAATGCACGGAACTATCCAGTCCATAATAAGCTACACCCATTGATCTGTCTGGTTGTCTGTCTGGGTACATCTGTGCTTTATCCAGTTCATGTGCATGTCTTGAGTGTTTACTTGGTAGAGAAGTGAAGGAAGTGAAACCTGGGCCCATCTTCTGACCTGCTCACTATCTCAGTCTGACAGCTTCCGCAAATGTTTTTTCTACTTAAACAATATTCCTATAATGCCAGGGTGTCCACGGAGACGGTAGCCATGTGCTTCAAAACACAAACATCCGAGTCTGATGTAAACGCAGAGATGCGCCCAGTGTGGTTTCAGTAATTCCTCCTGCGGGTAACAGGAGGGTCCACAAAGAGACAGCAGCCACAAGCTCAAGAGATGGTCCATGTGGTGAGCGCCGCCAAGTGCTTCACAACATGCTTGGAGGATTTGATGAATCGCCATAGAAACACCGCTCACTAACCAATAAGACTCCTGGAACCACGGGTGACCACTAGGAGTGAAAGAGGCAGCATCTGACAAAGTGTTGTCTTATCTGTAAAATGTAAAGTCTTAAAAGTATGCAAACCTCCCTGGGGAAGTGCATATATAAAGTGTGCAACGTGGTTTGAAGGAAGTTGTGCATTTCAGAGTGTGGGAAGCCACGACGGACGTCTTGCTTGCGTCAGTGAGCCCCTTTGGCACGCTGCTGCTCTTTAAGAGGAAGAGCTTAACAGGAGCAGCAGCCAGACAAGGCAGGCAGCTACTGGAGGACAATCCAGCACTTCCTCAGGGACCACAGCCAGCACAACCAACAAGCTCGACTGCGTCCACTCCGAGAGGGGGCACACGTACGTGCACACAGCTCTGAAAACCTGGCCGATGGCATAATCAGCAGAATCTTTTCATAAGTGATGGTTTAAGATATAATGATATTCATCGTTGTGAGAAACGTTATGGTACACTGAGTGATAATGTATGTCAGGAGCTTGAATGTTAGCTGAACCTTTTAGGAATGGGGGTATTGCAGCCAACACACCTCAAGGAGCAGCCTTTTTTTTTGTAAACATACTGTCACAAAGTCACAGCAAAGATGGCATCTGCTCCAAATCACAAACAACTTAAAATATTCTGTCTTCCATTCATATTTTAATTAAGTTTTTGTACGGCATTCAACCAATGCCAAAAATGTCAGTAACAATGGGACTGAAAATCATCGCTGTAGAATAGCCTGTTAGGTTTGTCTACACAGAATGTTCCTCCAGTTCCAGCTGAATCTCACCATCATCAGTCCTTCCACCAGATCACTGGTGTGGGGGTCCTCCTCCTTGGTGCCCAGCTGGGGAGAGTAGAGTTCAGTGGTGCGCAGAATCTCCAACACCCGGTCCAGGGCCTCAGCTACAGGCATGGGGCTGTTCTCCTGGGCCGCATTTATGATGTTGATCACCTGAGCACAGGAGGGCCATTGGACAAGGATAAGGTTAACATGAGTGCTCTGAAGGATTCGGTATGCTGGTGTGCACACGTGTAGTGAGCAGAGTGTGACGTGAGACCATGAGCCGTGTGAGATGCTGAACAGCCACCTTGGTTATTGGAGCCTCGATGGTCATGGAGTGGATCCGGGCCATGGAAGAGTGCCTTCTCTGGGAGCTCCCTGTGACCAAGCAAAGTCAGTTACAAGAACGTCACAGGAATGTCACACAAACAGCAGCGCAAAAAAGCAACTCGAGACACGGGACAGGCACGCCTGAAGGGCGGTGGGGTTCAGGAATGCCAGGCCGTAACATGCATCCACACGGCTGACTACAGCGCAGAGACAGGAGGCGCGTGTTTGACACAAGCGTTTCCAACAAGCTGAACTTCCCGTGAGGAGGGTGAGCAGCAGGGGCCGTCGGCCAGCCTCCCTGACTCACCGTCACTTCCCCGGGATGTGGTCGACCTCACGTCCAGAGACCCTTTCCTGCGGTCTTTGTATTTGCTGGACTGGATGTCTATCAAGGCAGCGAGGGGCGATGGAGGTCACTATTAGTCATGAAACTCTCACACCTCTACACAGCAGTATTGATCAGTTAGTTCATCAGGAAGCAATGCTCAAAATTATCGGACTCCCCACTCCCATTACCCAAGTTTTAACTTTCAAGAAAGTAAATGCTTTCCAACAGCTTTCCCATGTGTCAGTGTACCATTTCCAAGGAAAGTTTTATTTCCTTACACATTTAGTACAAATAACGACCGAATGCAAACAAGTGTCTCCTACATGTCTGAAGTTCTATTTACATTGACATTTGCAAAAGTCAGTCTCTGCCAATTTGCAAATTTTATTTGATAACATATCTGTGATGAGCCAAATATACAATAAAAAAGCTGTTGCAATGTGGACAAGTACAGTTGGCTTGTGGGAAATAAAAACCACCAGCACACATGGGAAGTGAGCTTGAAATGAGGACTGTAACCTGTACGCAAGTACTTCAAAACCATTAATGCACGAGCTGCTACAATCTGATCTAACCTGGAGCTGCTACAATGCAGATCCACAGCAGCTCCAGGTTATTAGGTCTTAGTGTGATCAGTGGTGCACTGCAGCCCAGCACTGCAGCCCAGCTCACCTGCCCATGGCCTACCTGTTTGAGATTCCGCTTGTACGCGCTCACTGGACTTATCAGTCTGCCATGGGAAAGAACGCAGCTCATCACAATTTCACAATATCCCAGCAAAATTTAGCAAGCTTGGTCCCATTTCCTCACCACCACAAAATTTCACCTTGTCTCATGAAGAGATATTTCTCTCCCATTTAATTTGGGAAATCTTAGTGAGCAAGAGGTGATTTCCTCGGTATCATTGGTAACCGTCTCCAAGGGAACACTGTACGACAGCTAACGAACATTGACAATGAGCCTGCCACCCACCTAAAACTCTCACTCACACACACACACACACACACACACACACACACACCAGTTTGTTGAGCTTTGTGTACCAGTTAAAAATTGCATAGTTTCTAAAAAAGATAATGTTTTCAAATTCTTGAGGGTTCAGGTACAAACCCAAAGAGCTACTTCTCTTTAAGGGGTCGAATTATCTTACCTTATTTATGTCATTTAAAGGCCTATTGATAGACACATAGTGTCTGATTTTTCTGCAATGTAAATTAAAAAAAAAAAAAAAAGAATTAAACACTGCAAATAAAGCGATTCTCAGGCATGGACATAACATACAGAGAACAAAAGCACTGCCACTCACCCTCCCTGTCCAATCACAGGTGTGATCTTCACATTCTGCTCAACACTCTCGCCATTCTTCTTTTTGGCATAACAAACTCCTTGCCACTCCTAAAAAGGCACAACAAAAATTATCCCAAGGACAAACAGCTGAAGATGTTTAACACCTGATTGGGGGCCAACCCCTCCATCTGCTTTTCTCTTGGTCTTTTTCATGTCCAAATGCCCCCTCAGTATAAATCTCTGCTTCACCTTAATGCCCCCAGATGCAATAGCATCGTCCCACGGTTTCTTCTATCTGCCAGTGACCTTTATGAGCAGGGAGGAGAAGCCATGCAGGACAGGCAACCCCGCACCCCCCTCAAATTACTGCACGGATTTGAAAAGGAAGCCCCAGTGTTCATGCTGCCTTGTCGCTGAGTACATTTGCATAAAGAAAGCTGTGAAGAGCACTACCCAACAGCATACCACCCCACCCCTACAATGCTCTGTCTAGCCTGTGCTTCCAACTGACCCCACTTCCCAAACATCCCACCCAAGACTAGCAACAAGGAGGGACGGCAATAAAGAGGAGATGCTTATGTTCAAGGTTCCACATTTGCAGGAACAAAGAGATAAAGCCTCGCTGCCTGAGGTTGCCAAACACCTACAGACAGGCGGCCCAAGCCAACCTTGTCCTCAGGAGACCCCGCCGGACACAAGCAGAATAAACCTCACTCAGCTCAGGCGCCCTTCCAGGCCAAACAGAGATCGAGCACATAATAAAAGTTCTCTCCATGGATTATGTCACTCTGATGTTATTCATTTAGTTACACCAAACAGGTTCAAAGCAGTACACCATTCTGAACCCAGCTGAGCAGCCAGGAGACTCACCTTTCCTTTCTGTATGCAGGAGTTTATGGTTTCCAAGAGATCTGGCTTGTTCTTCTCACTCTCAGGCACTTTGACAACCTCCTTTCCAAACAGCTCACCCCGCTGGTACCCCATGACAGCCTCATAGGCCGGGTTTACATACTGCACAAGGAACACACACAAAAAAAATAAATAGTTTGTTTGCCCAGCACCATGGCAACGGCTGGACAAAGTGTCGTCAGAGGAGCTGGCCACATGAGTGCTCCTTCCCGCCACTTGTCACCGGCTGCTACAGCGAACACAAGTGTCCTTTTCACACAGGAGAGAAAATGGCTCTGTTAAACAGCACGGCTCAGCTGGCATGGCGGCTGACAAAAGAGCCTTTTCATCACAAAAATCACTGTCACTGTCAGAGATATTAGTTACAAGATCCTGTCCAAATCAGACGAAAGAAAAATTGAATAAAATTTTTAGGTAAAATGACTTGGAATAAACTGCATGTAAAAAGATGAAGCTTGGTCGTATTTGGAGTTAGGCACTTTTTAATCTGAATTTCTGGTTTAGTACAGTTTTAAATACTAGCTATGTACCTACAGACCCTGATATATGCAATTCCAACATACAAATCTTCGATACATATTCGAGTTGCCCCAACAATACACAAAGGTCCAACATATTTGTAGCACATAATATGATGTGTGTGAACTGTGGGTGAGAGACAGATATCAGCACCCCTCATCAGTACCACCACCTGTTTCTCACTGTGTTCACACGTGTTCAGTGGACAGTGATTATTTTTGGTACTAAAACCAGGCAGTTGTAAATGTGCAAGTCAAGGGATAAATGAAGAGTCATCACAAATTCAGGAGCACTGATTGGGAATGAAATAGAAAAGAAAAAGTTTGACCATCAGCAACAGCATGTGAATTTAGGCTGTCTGTGTCAATAGTAAACACTACAGTAAAGGGTCTGCTCATACAAAGCAGCATGTGAAAGACAGGTCAGATGAAATGCACAACAACGACACAATGTGACAGACAAATGGAACATCAGACGTGTTCCGCTACAGCGCGGTTCAAAGGACAATAATCAACTGTCAAACTCTTGTAGTTACTATTTGTGAATCAAGAATGCTACATGTCTAAGTAATGTTTTCTTCCATTAAATGTTTCACTGTAAAACAGTTTTATTTTTTTACAATTGTATGCAATTCAAAATTTAGTTATCGTTAGTGTTAAATAGCTGCATCTCTGTAGTGTATTGCAAAAGCACACGTAATTATATTTTGATAACTCTTGTGGGGGGGGGGGTTTCTGATGTTGCAAGAAATTGAATGTGGAGTCAGACAGAACAAGCTGGAGCAGGGGTTTCAGACAACATAACACTGCATTTTGACCTTCAAAATGTAGCCAGAGAAGCAGACGTGTGTAAACAAGGAGATGAAAGGCAAACGACTTGATTAATAGAATAGTAGACCTAAACATATCTGTGCACGAGTCAGCTTTGTGGATGGCACACCTGGATCACTTTATCTTCATTGGCGATTTCCACAGACTCTTCGCTCTGCTCCAGTGCAGCAAAAAGGGCGCTGCATGCTCTGGGTGCACAAAGCAACGGTGCTTCAGCATCTCATTCAGCATGAAACCATCAAACCATACAGATTGTTGGTGCTGTGTCATTAAATGGACACAACCGAAATCCATATTTATGATATAAATAAGCAGAACATTGTTCAAAAGAGACATTTCTATTAGCCATTTCTATTTCTATTATCCTTTAAAGGTTTTATCATATGCATTGGGCTCAAGAATATGTCATTTATGGCTACCAATCACTACCAGCTTGTGTTAGCTAGAACCAGCTACGTTTGTATGCACGCTACAGTTAAAGGCATGATTATTCTCCATCTGAAGGGCACACATTTAAAATTTATTGCACTGTATTCCAAAAAGCTGTAAAAAAAGTCAACAATCCATCATGGGCCAGTGTGCATAACTAATACAAAAGGAGCCCAACGTCTGAGACGGCCCAGCGGTTTGGTGGAGAACACGACACAGGCAACACGTTTGAGTGGTGGTGTGGAAGACAAAGTAATGTCAAAGCAGCTGAAATTCATAGCTGTGGCAAAGAGGCCATAAGCTGTCCCCCAAGCTGTGGACGTGTTGCCCTTTGACACATGCTCCAGCGCCCTCTGACCCACCTGAGCTGGAGGCATGCCCTGACCACGCCGTGCTCCAGCGCCCTCTGACCCACCTGAGCTGGAGGCGTGCCCTGACCTCGCCGTGCTCCAGCGCCCTCTGACCCACCTGAGCTGGAGGCGTGCCCTGACCTCGGCGTGCTCCAGCGCCCTCTGACCCACCTGAGCTGGAGGCATGCCCTGACCTCGCCGTGCTCCAGCGCCCTCTGACCCACCTGAGCTGGAGGCGTGCCCTGACCTCGCCGTGCTCCAGCTGGATCAGCTCGTTGTAGCAGCTCATCGTGTTCAGGTTCTCCACATACCTCTGCAGGCAAAAGCATCAGGTGATGCAGCATAAAGGCAAAAATCAAGCACTGGCGATTTCCACGTTCAACAAAACAGCAGCTTTATAAATATATATACAGCACTGAGGTCAAGGAGGGCATTTGATAGAGTTAACATCATGTCTGCCTTATAGAGTTTCTCTTAGGGTTTGTGACACTGCTCTAGCTTTGCTCCAGACTAACCTAACCTGTGCCCTGCATTCAACATGTCAATACTTCTATAGAATGAGGAAGACCTATATTGCTTCCATCGAATTGACTCAAACTTCTCAACCATTTTACTGCTGAGCTTCCCCTGCTACTACCTGGAGCTGACCCAAGATCAAACGGCATGACCGGTACTGCCAAGCACCAAGCTGAGTCGGGGAGCTGCGTGACCTCACCTGTGTTTGTGTCTGTGCTTTGCTGTGTTAGTTCTGTGCTGAGCCCTGTGTGTGTGTGTGTGTGTGTGTGTGTGTGTGTGTGTGTGTGTGTGCGCATTTTCATCCTTCCTCCATATTGGTATTATTACTGTGAATAATAACTTTTTCATATTGTTGGACCATGCTGTGATTGTTTTGTTTAAAAATTTAAAATCCATTATATACACATTTTAAAAGTTTCTGTGTTAATCTTTGTACATAATACTGTAACACTGTCTGTTTACCATCTTATGCACTCTGTAAAACTACACTTAATCTTGCTCATCTATTTTTGTGGTTTCATTTTGACATTGAATGAGAGAACTCATGTGTTGCTTATGTGGTCCAGAAGCCAATAATTGAGCCTTCTGAGGTGCTACCATGCTGACAGCCAGCCCTTCCATTTGGACCACATAAACAACACTCATTCAGAATGGATTCTACTGATGTTCAGAGCTCAGAAGACAAGAGATGACAGACACCTGCTGCAGACACAGGTGAGACATGAACAAGAAACACGTCACCTGAGGATGCAGGTGAAGGACAGATACTGGAAGAGCCCTTAGTCTGTCCAATGCCACCCTGACCCCTGACCTCTCTGCCTCCACCCACTGCATTACCCTGTTAAATCCAGCAGCAATCAGAGGCATCACAGAGGCTTCTTCTCGGTCTGGCCTAAAAAAATAAATAAAAGCAGAGCACATGAATGGCTTCACCATCACCCTAACAGCAGGCAAACTGGACAGCTTCATTTTATCTTTTATCATGTATTAATGCCATAACATTCACTCTTGGGATTACTTTATCTGCTAAAAGGCTTCAATGCTTGAGCCTTCCTACCACAAGTATGAATCTCTGCTTCACCTTAACACCAACAATCAGCCACCAAAGTGATGATTGGAACGTTCAACACGGTCCACTTGCGGAGCACAAGCAGCACAAAAACCACAGGCTATGACTCTGCTCTCAGCAGCAAAGCATACCTTTTCACCACAGCGACAATGACAGTGTTCTCTGAAGCCTTCACAGCTCGGATTGACCTGTGGGGAAACAGGAGGAGCCAGTTAGCACACCCAGCGGTGGGATTAACATGGCAGTGTGTCATCATCAATTTTCTCAGTGACCACATTTGTCCCAGGCTGGAATGTGCTGCCATGGCTGCGGATAAAACAAATGCAGTCCTGGGTAAAAACCAAGTGTTGGCACACCAAGAACACAGAGAGGAGCAGTGTGGATTACACACACTCCCCATTACAAATGGTTTGGTGGTTTTACACACACACACACACACACACACACACACACACACACACACACACACACACACACACACACACACACACAC
>JABJVR010007975.1:0-11023 GCA_025773905.1 Chitala chitala | reverse complement strand
AGAGCTGGACTTCTTGATGACCTTGTCCAGCTTCTTCCTCTCCCTCTCTGTGATACCGCTGCTCCAGCAGACCACACCGTACAGGATGGCTGATGCCACCACAGAGTCATTGAAGGTCCTCAGGAGTGCCCCGTCACTCTGAAAGACCACAGTCTCCTTAGGAGGTAGAGCCTGCTCTGACCCTTCCTGTGCAGGGCATCAGTGTTGTGTGTCCAGCCCAGTTTGTTGTTGAGGTGAACACCCAGGTACTTATAAGACTGTACATGCTCAATGTCCATACCATGGACGTTCACTAGTGTGAGGAGGGCAGTCTGCTGTCTGCGAAAGTCCACCACCATCTCCTTGGTTTTCGTCATGTTAATCAGGAGGTGATTTCGCTGACACCAGTCCACAAAGTCCTGTGTTAGTCCTTCTGTGAAAATCTAAACAGCAAAATGTCAATACAGTTAGTCCCCGACTTACGATGGAGATGCGTTCCGATGACCCCATCGTAACTTGTAAGTCGAGACATGGCCAAAAACAGAGAAAAATATGCACTCTAACACCAAAATATGCACTCTAACACCAAGACATCTGAATTCTGTCAATTGCTGGCAAAGGTAAGGCATCTCACAATGCAGGAGATGTGTACATTCCCAACCTGTCGTACCGCATATGCTGCTATGTTTGCCTGCTGCACAAAAGTTAAAATATTTTTTATGATTTTGTCGTTTCGCTGTACTCACCTTACTAGCTGTCCTGCATGTGGCTAACAAGGATGATAAAGTAAAACCATTAATGCTCTGTTGGGGTAATATTAGCTAGCAAACCACTTAACCGTGGGTAAAGTAAAAATGCAACAAGGCTGCTCCAGTCACATGACCAAACTCGCACACGGCGCATTGCTGACCAAGAAAACTGTTGCATATGTAAAAATGTCATTACTATGTAAAACGTATGCATTAAAAACATGTATATAAAATACGTTTTTTTAAATGAATGTTTTTTGGGGAGGCAGCAAACCTGTCTGGAAGGGAGGTGGGGGTCCTCACAGCCCCTCCCCACCCCCCATGGTGCCTACCCTAATCAGCTTGTCTCCTGTGACTAACAAAATAACACAAACCTCTAAAGCGGCACAGCCACATCGGGACGTGACCACTATACACATTTCACTGGGTAGCAGATGGGATTTGTAGAAACCATATTTTTCAGTTCCAGATAAAAGCAAGGTATTGCATTCATAACCTATTTTAGGTTTACTGATCACATTGTCTATCCTGGGTACAAGTAAATTGATTTTGAACTGCTTTTGCACAAGAACATGATTTTCCTAAGAGAAATTTTACACAACATCAACAGGGAAGGGAATATAACCTTTGCGTAGGTTTGTGATGTGATGAAAGAATTTTGGTTGCCTTTGAAGGTAGTCCTTTGATTGTAAATTACTTCAAAACTTGAAAGAGTTGTATATTTGCAGTAACAGGATAAAACTGTATTTTACTCTGTTCATATTACTTGTCCTTAACTATTGGTAATATTTTTGCTCACCTGCATAGTGATCCAAAATGTAGTGCTGCATTGGTTCTGATCTGACTTAAATTTGAATTATTTATACAAAAGTAGAGTAAATGTGTGGTGGAATGGTGTAATTTGGAGTGGCGGATTTTGCATTCTCCAATTCATAATGTGTCTCCAGAGTATTATTGCACGTTATCATTTATTTATTAATACAGTAGCATTCATACAGTCATATAGTAGGTGTTTTTAAGTGAGGAGATGTAGATGTTTATTTGCAGAGCGTGTTATAACCTGGAAAGTGAATTGTGTTGGTTTTAACGTTAAGGGTAAGTAGTGCAGAGATGGAACCAGCAAATGTGGGACAGAGCAGTGGAGTTCGGCCTCCTGATAGTGGAATATTCATTTATAAACCAGACCAAAGTGAGAGGGATCGGTGAAGCCTTGTTTGATGTCTGAGAAGTGTGCTTAATGAACAGGGAATATAGTGGTACACCAAGCTGTAGTTATGGGGAATGTATGTATAAACCAATGTATACTTTGTAAAAGCATGTCTATGGAGAACTGGTTCTGATGATTATACCTGGAGCTGTTTGTGGACGATGGAGTTCAGTGCATGGTTGCAACTACACACTCAGCACCATGATTATACACAACTACACACATGGCACCATGATTATACACAACTACACACATGGCACCATGATTATACACAACTACACACATTACAACATGTCACATCATTATTATACAGTACATAGCTAAACACATTATACTATGATTATACACAAATACACATATGACATGATGATTATCCCATACACAGCTACACTCACTACATTTTGAACACCTGAAGCGAAACCCAGTGTGTGATTCATACCGAGAAACAGCAGACTGGTTGTTTTTGTATTTTTTCCTTGAACACTGAAGACTTATTTTGAAATCCAGCTCTTGTATATATGACAGTTTGGTCTCACAGCACAGTGCCTTTGAGGTGCAAGTGTCAAGTCCTCACTATATTATTGCCTTCCTGGCCCGTTTATTGAGATGACAAAACACAGCGTTCGATTGGGTAGAAATAGAAGTCCATGCCAAAACACAGATGTGATCGGTTTTCACCGCGCATGACAGCAACACATCTGACGGGCCATGATAGTTTTATTTACATGCTGCACCCTGTCTGCAATTTGACTAAATTAAGCAATTTCATGGTCTGACGAGCAGACAAATCCCTTAAGACACTCAAGCAGTGGATAAGAACAGTAATTCTCATCTTGACACTGATGGAAGATCTTTCAGATGTGCTGGTTGGCAAACAAAACAGGCTCAAAAAATTACTTTGTTAACCATTTTGATTGAGAACTGGCTGGCTGCAAATCATGGTAATTGCTGACACTCATTTAGGTTAGGTTTATAAAGAAAAGCTTGCCTGCATGATGGTAAACAATTGAAAATCTGAACACTGGTATCACTGTGTAAGTGCTCTCAATCTTTATAGCACAATTCATGTTCAAAATAATAAATATCAAAAGTTGGTTTTTGGGAAAAAAACAGTCTTGAAAGGCGGTAACTGCTACCGAAATGCAAAGTGTCAGACCACAAATGTTATTTAAAACAGTAACATTATTAGTGTTAAACACCAGAGCCGTGTCTGTTTTTCCAGAATGATCTGTTGATGTCTGTTTCGGAAAGGTTTTTTAATGATTTTTTTTGGCTTAGGAACTATTCTTTTTTTAATTCAGATTCTTGTTTTTCTGTGTATACGCCAATTACATTTTCATTTGCAGTTGTTAATTTTTCAGGTTTTTCCCAAAGCATTTTTGAGATTAGGCACATACAGATACAGCAGGTGTATTTAGAATGACAGTACAGAGGTCATGTTACACACAGGTAAACACGGTGAGTACAACCTGTATTCCAAAAAAGTTGGGACATTTTGTAAAATGTAAGTAAAACCAAAATGCAATCATGTACAAATCCTTTATGACATATTCAATTGATTACAGCACTGAGACAACATATTTACAGTTGAAACTGATCAACTGTATTGTGTTTTGTAAATAAAAGATTGTTATGAATTTAATGGCTGCAACACATTTCAAAAAAGTTGGGACATGGGCATGTTGTGTTATATTACCTCTTCTTTTAACAACTCGATAAGCATTTATGAGCTGAAGACACCAGTTGTTGAAGTTTTCATAGTGGAAGGTTTTGCCATTCTTGCTTGATGTATGTCTTAAGTTGCTCAACGGTTGCTCAACCTTGAACTTCCCGTTGATAAAAATCAGGGTGGTCTTTTTTTCTCTTCCGCTTTTGACACAACAGCCAATATTTCCAAAACAGACCTGAAATGTGGACTCATCACAGCACACTTTTCCACCTCACATCACAGATATGCTCAGGCCCAGAAAAGTCATCAGCATTTCTGGATGTTGTTTATGTACGGCTTGTGTTTTGCTCTGTAGAGTTTGAGCTTGCATTTATAGATGTAACGGTAAACTGTGTTTACTGACAAAGGTTTCCTGAAGTATTCCCAAGCTTGTATTGTTATGTCTTTTGTTGTCTGACGTTGGTTTTGAATGCAGAGCCGCTTGAGGGATTGAAGGTCACGTGCATTCAGTGTTGGCTTTCATCTGTTCTGTGTTGGCCTTTACACACACGGATGTTACGAGATTCTTTCAATTTACTCATAATGTTATGGACTGTAGATGGTGACAGACCTATATTTCTCGTAATTGCACCTTGAGCAACATTATTCTTAAACTGACTATTTTCTCACACAGTTGTGCCCATAGTGGCAAACTTTTCCCCATCCTTGTTTTTGAACGATTGAGCTTTTAAAAAAACGTCTTTTATACCTGCTCATGACTATCACCTCTTCCCAATTAACCTGTTTACCAGTGAAATGTTTCAATAAGTTTTGTTTAACTTTTTCATGGTTTTCCTGCACCTGTCCAAACATTTTTGAAACAACTGCAACCATCAAATTCATAATAATCTTTTATTTACAAAACAAAATACAGTTGATCAGTTTCAACTGTAAATATTGTCTTTGTGCTGTTTGTTTTTTATTGAATATATGTCTTGAAGGATTTGTAAATCATTGCATTTTGTTTTTATTTACATTTTACAAAATGCTCCAATGTTTTTGGAATAGGGGTTGTACAAGAAAGTACAAGTAAAGCAGCCTTGGTTTTTATAGCAGTTCAGTAATACAGTCTTACTTTGAACAATGATGTAAATGATGCATACGTTTGTACTGAGAAGTGCTGTAAGTGCTCAGAAGGATGCTCACTTTAGCCAGCTGTGTAAGACTTTCCCCCTTCTAAGATTTTACAGATGGGGGAAGTGGAGACAGTTTGAAAAGGCTTAATAGGGAGGAAACAGGTTTCCTCCAACAAAGTGTCAGCATTGAAGGCAAACACAATAGTGATTTCCAGCCTTCTCGAGACAAGGCTCTAAGGCCACCTTAGATGTGGATCACAGAGGTCCTGACAGGTGTTGGTGTTTGACAAGAGCCTGAAGTTGTGCTGAAGCTTTGCTCCAGGTCTCCTAGAACAGGGTTTTGAACTCGCTCGATGCGCAGTGGAGCTGCCAAGAGAGATGCATCAGAGACAGGGACCTTTGGCAGTATGGTGGTGAGTTGTGATACAACAGTGTGGGTGAGCTGCACTGATCTGAGAGCAGCTCCTGGTGCTCTGGCCATCAGAGTCCCAGGAAAGTAGAAGCAGATCAGTGCAGCGGAGTGGGTGAGCTGCACTGATCTTAGAACACCTCCCGGAACTTCAGCTATCAATGTCAGAGAGGTAGAAAGAGAGTGTCCACGTTTTGCTGAAAAAGATCTACAGATATGCATGGAGCGATTATGTTTCTCATTACAGATGAGCCCACAGTTTGTGGCTGTCACATATAACGTCAGTCTCATGCTGACTACTTTAAATTGAATTAACATGTTGCTTCCAATGCCATGGATTGTTCTAGTGCAATTCATTTTAGTATTCTGAATAATATCACTGAATTCTACTGAAGGCACTGTGTACCTGTACTGTCATTATCCACCCACCTTTATGGAAATCCTCAAAGGTCTATATGCAGATGGTGTATTTTTGATCTTCCTGTCTACAAATCTAAATGTTTTATTCTGATAGGGTTTACATTTGTACACTTTTTTTATTGCATGGATATTGAGGACAAGTGAGTTAAAAGTTCCATTTTACAATGTGTTCTTACATTGATGCTATCCATGGAATAATAGCCATAGTCGTGTGCTAAATTTTGTGCTACCATTTTACTGGTATACATTGTTTGTTGGTTTAGATTAATGGGATGGAAATATTGTTTGTCTCTGAAAAATATGAGGTAGAATTTTTGCTTAGACTGATAATATAGGAGATGAAACATAAAAATTCACATGTGGCATTAATGACAGTCACCCATTCATCTTAAGAGGTTTCTTTTCCTTTGTCTTGTGGAAGCTTGACACATTTAAATAATGAAACCTGCAGAATTACATTAAAAATGAAGACGGAGACCATAGAGAGAATATTTTATGTTTGTGAAATTGATCTGGTGTTGGCAAGGAAACCATGCCCAAAATAATTTTCAGTTTGGCCAAAATAGAACTGCATTAACCGATGAAGAAGCTACCCGTTTGCTGGCTGTGGCTAATCTTTGATGTCCTCATGCCTTCACTATGAACGCAGCTCCAGCTTTCCTGGACATGGGTCTAGCTGCGTACATCTTAGCAACATCATATGCATGCATGCATGCACAAGTGAGAACGTTAGCGATCAATAGCAATAAGCAACCTCTGAGCACAGGTCTTGATGTCATCTTCTTAAAAGTGTGAGAATGTGTGTGATGCTGCTTATAAATAAGAGGGTTGTTTCCAGAAGCATAAAACCCTCAGGTGATAGTGCAGCTCAGGTAGAGGCCTTTGATTCTCACTCCCATTCAGGAATAAAGAACAGATGTGATATGAAGTGTAGCTGGAACAGAAGAAGCACGGACGGCAGTTTTCAGGAAGAGATGTCAAGCACTTACTGCTCAGAGATGAAGAAGAAATTTAGGTCTGGATTTCTCTTGCGGGATCGTCTCCCGGGACGTTAGCGTGTCTGACATGGTGATAAAGTATACGAGATGCTGCATTCAAAATGGTCAGGCTTATCCATCAACAACATGGTGGAAACCGATGGGGATTTGGTGCCATGCATAATGGAAGTGTCTGAAAGGGCTTTTAAATTACTGTTTCCATGTCTTTCACCCCCCCCCCCCCCACAGGATCACTGCTACTACCACGGGCACGTCACTGGGCATGACGACTCCTGGGTTGCCCTCAGCACCTGCTCAGGAGTCAGGTGAGTCACGCCAACGGCAGACCAAGGAAGGGGTTGTCTTTTTCTGTGAAATGAATGATTAAGATGGTTAGCAGCTGGTTTAATGCTCAGTCCTCTGCTTTGAAAAGGGGTTCATGTGATGAGTGTTGGTAGAGAGCATTTTAACATCTCCATGATTATGTGTGCTTTCAACCCCTGTAAAGAGGCTGAAAATCAAGATTGTCCTGCTAATGTTTCCCAGAGAGCATTAAGTAAATGTTGAGCTGACAGGCTGTAAGTCCATAAATAGCAATATTGTTGTTTATCCTGAGGACTCCTTTTATTTTAGTTACCTGTCTTGTCAAGTTTGAGATGTTGGGGAAATTGACTGTCACTGACAAAAAAAAGAAAAAAGGGTGCGGTGCGAACTAGAAAGGTTTGGAAAACGGTTCGCCGATGCAAACAAAGTCGCCGATGCAGAACTTTAAGAGCAACATCCGACCAAACAGTCAGTATGCAGTTAATTACACAAGCACATTCTCGGTGGTGTATTTTAGTCAGCACTGGGCTAACATCCTGGTAGCCATATTTTTCCATTTGATTCCATTTTGTTTTGAAGTTAAAATCTAACAGGATCAGTGCTGAATTCTGTCATCCAGAATAAATTTGATTACTTGTTTGTTCCTAAAGGCGCCTCACAATGTATCATATGCTAAAAAAAAAAAAAAAAAAAAACTATAGTGTTTTGATGGGATTTATTTCATATCATGTGGCTTTCCCTTCAGACCGCTTGCTGCAGGGAAATAAGATTCCACAAACAATCTTTTCTGAGTCAATTTTTGAAAGGCGTTACTGTGACCGTTTGGTTGCATTATAAATAAACCACCATAAAATTTAGAATTGCATGATAACCGAGTGACTGGTAGCCATTTTTACTGAATGTGAAAAAAAGAGTTGTTTTATGTCACTTAACATTCTCCAAAACAGTTTGACGTATCTGATCTTTAGTTGTAGAGGAGACTGGGGAGGGATGTAAGATGGAATAGTTATAACATTTTCTATTTCTCAAATCAGGAACAAAACACATATTACATGATTCACTCTACATATACTCAGTTTAGGCCTTATTTCACACACCTGGAAGGAGCACCCTGTAGTAAATGCACAGCTTTATAAAGGAGAAAAAAAAAGTTTATTTTTGAGGCAACAAAATAATTGTTTCAACTTCCTTTTGTGATAGCACTTCTTACTTTGTATTCATGTAATTCAAACCTAAAACTTTTATTATGTATCTGTGTAAATATTTTTTATGCAAATCGTGAGTGCTAACAGTGGTGCTGGTAGCTGCCACCCTGGGCTAGTTGTAACAACTGAGGTGTGACTCATATGAAAAGCTGGACCAAAATAAAAACCCTGCAAAAGAAAGAACAAACAAACGGCAATATTTACTGATACTCCGGTCACGATGGCCGTGGAACAGGAGTAGAGAAGACAGTCTGACAAGGTGAAAGGAATAATATGCTTGCCAAAGAAAGGGCCGGACAAGAAACGAGACAAGTCAAGAAAGAAACATCTACCAACACTTGCTACTAGGGAAAGAAAAAAGAAAAGATGACAAACCTTGAGCCACGGGGTACAGAACCCGCAGATGATGATGGAAACTTCTGCATTGAGTGTATGGAACATCTCAGTACTTCAGAGTCGAAGGAAAACTGGGTGAAGTGTAAAGTGTGTCCAAAGTGTCCCATGAAACTGGTACACCAGCAGAAGTGCGATACATCTGTTCACCACTGTGATTCTGATGGTGACTAACATAACACCACATAAATAATGTTAAATTTCTGTTACAACTATCCCTGACTGTGGGCTGAATTTTAATATTTCACTCCATGTGTTTGAGGCTAAATTATTCATTGTCAGTTTTTTTGCAGACAAAGGCAATTCAATAGAAGACACACATAAGTAGTTACTATCACAAGTTGAATCTGCTGGCTTAAAGGAGCTCTGAAGTACAGACTGAAATTCCCAAAAAATGGTACAGCCATCCCAGGTCTCCTCTACTCACGCTAATATTTTAGGGACAGACCACACTTAACAAAGTCAGAAGAGATACAGCAGATAATTTAGATTGTAGGAGTTTTGATAACACTTGGTCTTGATTTCATGAGGTCTCTGATAGTCTGGCATCAAGGAAGGCAGTTTAGTTGGTGGCTAATGGCTCAATGGGTACAACAGGAGGCTGGGATGTGGAAGTTTCCTGGTTAGATGTGTCCCTGAGTAAGACACCCAGTGCTAGCTCCCTATGTGCTGAATAATGGCTGCCCACTGCTCCCCCAGGGGATGAGATAAATGCAGAGAGCCATTTTTGTTGAAACATACAGTATGTGTCATTTGTAAGTCATTTTGGACAAAGGCGTCTGCTAAATGAATAAATGTAAATTACTGAACAGGGTGCTTTTATATTTGTTTAATTAACTGTTTTTTTTAGATGTCTTGTGTCAGGTCATAAATGTACATTTCTTGTTAAATTTTGTGGAAGAGGAGCCTGTTTTTACAGGCCTGTATATGTTGTCATCTGAAATAACGGAACAGGCTGATTTTCAAGCAGTTACGGTACCCTGAATTCTGTCTCGCGTATAGACATTTCATCACCCAGAATGCTGACAGATCACTTTATTGAAATGTATAATTTATGTTTAAAATGCAGAGATTTTTCATTACTCCTGCCTAGTTAGATATTTCAAACCCAATCTACTTTTTGTTAAAAGACTGAACAAAACCAAAATCTCAGCAATTCCCAATAAATACAACTTGAAATGATTTCTCGGGAGATTTTTTATAATAACGGGGCACTGTTTAAAATTGTCGTAATCAGTCTTTTGTACACACGACCTGTTCGACACAGTGCTGTGTGTTGGGGAAAGCACTACACTGCTATAGAGCCTTTGAGCTTTTTTGCTGAGAAGCACAGAACATTGCAGGCAACTTTGTAGATGTTAAAATGAATAAATACATAAATAACGGGCAGAAGAAAGGTGACGCGCAGAAATGGAGGTCCTGCCATGCCTCATACAGTTCTTGATATAGAGATGAAAAGGAATGTTTAAGTCATTGTATTTTAGCAATCAATGAAATAAATTGTTGCCCTAAAGGCAGAATCAAACTTTCTCACTGTGATTCGCATTGCAGAACAGAAATTGACTTGATTGGCTGAAGGCAACAGGAGGTGAGACAGCCCTTGGGTTTTGTCAGAGTACTCCAAAGGTGACTGATTCAAAGGTAGCTTCAGGAAGACCCAGAAAAAAGCCAGTTATACCTGTAAAAATGCAAGAGTTCATATTTAGAAATGTTTTCTTTGTTCAAGACAGAAAATATGTAATTCAGTTAACATGCGCTATAATGTCTTAATTTGTGTCACGCCTCGTTATTAGCAACTTCCAGCCACGGATGATTTCTATGACAGGTTGTAAGGAGCTCCCGACTCGCAGTATCTCCGTGAAGTATTGGCTAGCTATGCTGAATACTGGCCGTATAACTTACCTAGCTCCTGGGTTTCCTCTCTTCTGCGGTGCCCCTCTCTTGTACCTGAACACGTGCTGTTCCCATTGTTCTCACCAACCCAGTCTGCGTCTCAGTCTGATCAACCCGGCTTCTTGACGTACACCTGCCTGCACAGACATGCCTCTTGCTTGCCAATTAACCTGTTGTATAATTCCCATAATAAACATGCTCACTTTGCACAAAGGCATTCAGCCTCTCTGCCTCTCATTCGGCATGTCACAATTTGCAGTTATAAACTTGTAGTTAAAAATGTTTTTTAAGTCCTTATTGGTAGCACTATATGAAAGAGCCAGTTATGACTGACTGATTGCTGAACACATTACAGGCATGGGATAAGAACACTAGGTTTCGAGTAAAACAAATATCAGGCTTGACTAATACCAACTTGAATGTGTTCAGATGCGTAGAAGGCCTGCATCAATATGTCCACCGAAAAAGCCAGCTGGGCTACAAAATACTACAATCAACTCAGTATGGATTGTCTGTCTGTTAACTATGTAGTTGTACAGTTACAGCAATCTGACTTGTGCAGGATTCTTCCAATTTGAGTATATTTTTACATAACATTCTAGAGTTGTGGCGTGGTGGTTAGCACTGTCGCCGCGCACCTCCAGGCCTGGGGTTCAATTCCCGCCTTGGGTCTGTGTGCGTGG
>JABJVR010007974.1:0-11025 GCA_025773905.1 Chitala chitala | reverse complement strand
TCATCAAAAAGAACTTGCCTCTCACTTCTCCAAAAAGGCTTAGTTCACCTTCTTACAAGTTGTATGTTTGAGTAGTGTTGAACTTATATACGTGAGTTACACACGTTTCATTAACAGAAAGAAAACATCTGATTACTGTGTTTAAAGTTATTGCACTTTTCTGGTACTTGTAATTTTTATAATAAAAATACTGCAACATTAAGTACTCGTTTCAGTACTCGGTATCGGCAAGTACTCAAATGTAAGTACTTGTACTCAGGAAAAAAAGTGGTATCGGGACATTCCTACCTGTTAGTACAGTACACCTGTTTACAGGGCAGTGCTTTTAACAACAGTGAAACAGTTTACATTTGACCTTGTAACAGTGTACTGTGTTGGATATAATGTCATAATGGGACAGAGTCGTCGTTGACCCATTTAAAATAACGTGTGCAGGACAGATGAACTGAGGAGTTGTAACACTTATCACTATTGCTTCAACATTTTACAGTATTTGAAGTTACCAAATTTTGTCAACTTACTCTGAGGGCAAGGAGCAGCTATATTCTTTCTTGCAAGCTAAATTTGCTGGCTTGCGTTTATGGAGATGTGTGGTATGGCATCTGGTGTGCTTGATCCTACACTTTTCATACATTATACAACCTAAAATCTGTGGTCAGTGAATGTTTTAAACAGTCATTGACACGTAAATTCTACTCGCACAGTGTCAGTAGCTGGGTTCAAACTCAGGAGGTGACGTTATTTCCCAATAAGTTATTGCTGATGCTGAACTGTGATTGGACATTGAGATATAATCGTTGCAGGTCATGACTGAACACCTATAGTTATTTGACACTGTCTATTTGTACGGGGCACTTTTGACTTCTCTGTCTGGTTTGTGCCAGCTTAGAGATGCTGGACAAGGTAGAGCCTCCCACCATCCCTGAGGGCTATGCCCTGTCAGTGGCCTTCAGTGCTCTGCTGGACCTCGTCAGGGGCATCACGACTATGATTGAGCAAGAGCTGAATCAAGCAGAGAAAGTTGAGGTTAATCAGGAGGGTGCAGCTTCAACCATGATTCCAGAGACAGCAGGTCAGCAAGAATGCCTGGACAGGGACGTGAAGCTTGGTAAGATATTTCGCTGTAATTTTAACTTAAATATTGCAATAAATTCCATCACCAGTGTTCAGAAATCATCAACATAATTGTATTTTGCTGCAGACCAGTAGTGTGTAACCTGTGCCACACAAGTGATGCGGAAGGACACCTTTTTGTTAGGGTGTGGGCCTTACTGTTGGCACACACACACCCAAATATATGGGGTAATTTCAGGATGCCAGTTCATGTCATTGGACTGTTTGGGGAATCCCATACAAGCATGGGTGGATGTGACAATATGCTGGAATCAAACTCAACACTGGAGGTGTGAGGCAATAATGCTTGAGCCAATATTCCCCCAATAACTTTGAAGTAACTAGCTACAGAACATGTTTTTGGGCAAACTGAAGAAAAATGTAATAAAAAAAAAAACATTGGATGTTTTTTTCAACCGTTAAAATTGATCTCTTCAGAAAGGAAAATACACAAGTACTTTTATAAGTGTTTTAAAAGATGGTTATAGAATGAGATATAAAAGATGTATAAATGGATTAATAAGAAGGTCTAACTTGTGGAAACACCTGGTGTGGCTCGTTAAATTGCTTTGCACACACAGTCTGGTCACAGCAGGTGATGGGTCTCTGCAGCCTGCACGTAATTAGGGTTATTAAATGTCTTAGTAGCAGCCAGTGTACCTTGGCTTAGTTCTGCAATGGTTTTTTAATGTATATTTTACCAGACCTTTGACACTGCTGTGTTGGTGGGCACATGAGCATGCTCGCTTAGTTGGTGTCTCTCAGTTCCCCAGCAGGTTTGGGAGGAGATGGTGGGAGCTTGCTGGTGTGGACTGCTGGCTGCCCTTTCTCTGCTGCTTGATGCCAGGTTAGTTGCAAACACTTGCGTTGAGAATAGGTGGAATTATTTTGTCTTTTTACTTTTTAATTACAGTACTGCAAATTTTTGAGGAGCATATGGTTTTGTATACTTACTGTTGTGCTGAAATCGTATTCAGAACTAAAATTCTTAATGTATGCTTTAGATTAAGATGAACTGGGGTATTGACAGTTTTATCGGTTTAAACTGCAGTAACTTGAGCCTGTCTGGTCTTTTTCCCCAGTACGGATGAATCGGTCACCGAGAGCATTCTGAAATCCGAGCTGATGATGGCGTCTTTATGTGGGCGGCTGGGCTTGGTTACACCACGTGATGCCTTCATCACGGCCATTTGCAAGGCCTCCCTGCCGCCACACTACGCACTCACTGTCCTCAGCAGCTCCACCACCAGCCTGTCCAACAAGTGTGAGTCCTCCCACTGCTGCGTAAAACCAGCCTTTCCCGTCTCGCCGTGACCGTGGTCATGCTTCTCTTCAGCCATATCAGTCATATCAGCTCCAGTCTAACCTATGCCAACCTAATGTATTTACTGCTTTAGGAATTTAATGGTTCATAAAGGCTAAAACCAGTTACGGTTGGGAAACAATTTTCAAGACTAAATATTCTACATAGTCTGCCCACAGGAAGACAAAACTTCAGAAACCTTTATTTTAATGTTACAGATGGGAAATATATGTGTGTGTGTGTGTGTGTGTGTGTGTGTGTGTGTGTGTGTGCGCGTGCGTGTGCGTTTTCATTGTAACTCTGTATATTAGTTGTACTTGACTGTGAACAGTACGTTTTCAGAGTGACTTCAGTTAATGTTAAGTATGCCTTGCTTTGTTTGTACTGTACTATACGTTAAGGCTCTTTCTTGTTGCCTTGCTGCCCCCCCAGCTCTGTCCATCCAGGGCCAGAGTGTACAGATACTCAGTCCTTCTAGTGAGTCTCATCAGCAGGTGGTGGCTGTGGGGCAGCCACTGACGATGCAACCTCAGGGCACTGTGGTGGTAAGGACAAACGAGTGATCTGTGACGTGCAGTGACAGGGACTGTATAGGTCATGTTACCATAGTAACATGGACATAAAGACCTCATCCTGTCAGTACATTACTTCAGTTTGTGGAATACCAAGTTAAATTTACAGTTACTTGCTTGATAATGGGCTGTCATGTATAGCTTTCATGAGGGCCCCCCCCCCACCTGAAGTGATAGTTAAACTGAAGTGAGTATTCTTAGGACAATAAAAGTAGCCTGCATGTCCTGATCCAAAATGTGTACTTTCATGCATGCTGTAGTCAGCAGTATGTGAACTCTTGACCCCTGTTATTAACTCTTCCTCATGCTCTCCTTTCACCTTGACGTCTTCCCTAAAGCTCACAGCGAAGAACCTGCAGTGCATGCGTACACTGCTGAACCTGGCACATTGTCATGGCGCTGTCCTGGGAACCTCCTGGCAGCTGGTTCTGGCCACCCTGCAGGTAGTCTCACTCTAGGTTTACTTTATCATCTCATGCTACAAATACCGTCAAGTGTTTACAGATGCACGTCTTCTCCCCAAGCACCTGGTGTGGATCCTTGGCCTGAAGCCCGGGGCTGGAGGTGCGCTGAAGCCCGGGCGAGCTGTAGAGGGCCCCAGCACAGTGAGTTAACACGCTTTCTTGCTGTCCTGTTTGTCAGCACCCCATTAGTGCAGCCCTTTTTGTGTGCTTAGCACATGACACACGTTATTACTGACAGCAGGTACTGACCACAGCAGTTATGACGGACCTACCAGTCATCTCCAACATCCTCTCCAGGCTGTTTGAGAGCTCCCAGTAAGCATTCTTATGTTGTCGCTGTGTTTTTGCTTTAGTTATGAACAGTGTCTTATTTATTTACATGACATTGTGCTGTGTTTGTTCTTTCTGCAGGTATTTGGATGATGTTTCACTCCATCATCTAATTAACGCTCTCTGCTCTCTGTCCATGGAAGCTATGGATATGGCTTATGGGAATAACAAGGTGCCTTTCCAGCTCAACGTCTGTTTACTTGTGTTTTTGAGCTTCTGGCCAACTTTTGTCATGTTACCTGATTCAGATAATCTTGGGGCAGTTGTTTGACAGAATGCCAGCTTTTTGAGACGCCCAGTTTATGGATTTGGCTTTTCCCGATAGTCTTCCTAATTGACATTGCAGCTGAGCTATTGATGTTGTGTTTTTGTGAAGCGTTACTAGTACTGCATGTTCCTGACTCAGATGATGTGTTGTTGGCCAGTTCTGCCATATGTGTATTGGTGCCTGACGATTCCTCTGTTCAGGAGCCTTCCCTGTTTGCGGTCGCTAAACTGTTGGAGACTGGTCTGGTCAACATGCACCGCATTGAGGTCCTGTGGAGGCCCCTAACTGGACATCTCCTAGAGGTGAGGAAGATCACATGGATGCTAAGTAGCATTAAAGCACGTAGTGAAACACATTTACAGTTAATGCAGTGCAAATGTAAATCATGATGTATGTTAGCAAGTTTTCCTCATGGATATGTACATTTCTCTACTGTTGGTGGTGAGTGCTTGCATGTACTCATGCTGGAAATACAGTGCGCCTACATGTTGTTTATCTTCATGTTGTCTTTCTCTGTCTCCCTCTCATTTTTGCATTCATGCGTGTCTTGTAGAAGGTAAGTTTAGAGGCCCTTTCTGGCTGTATGCTTAGATTCCAACTTTTTCTACACCGGCCTGGTGTCTGCTGATGCTGTAACAGCCTCTAAAACTGATGGTGCATGGGAGGTTGTTCTGTGGGGAGTCTTTGCTTTCCTGTTTTCAGTTAATGATGGAGCTGTAATTACTTTGACAAATACTGCATCTTGGAATTGATGCTTATACTGCATGATGGCACCAAGGCAAAGGCAGAAAGGCGTAGGGTGACCATTTATACAGTAAACCCTAACATTACGATGGTATCATTATACAGTTGTTACACCTTATCGCCCATGTTTGTTTCAAAATGAGCTCCACAGTACAAAAAACATTGCATCATATTCTAATAATATGGTGGTAGGTTTTTGTAAGTTTGCAGAAGTGACAGCACAGGCATTGGTGGAAGTGCATATAGTCGGCAGTGAGACCCAGTGAGCAGCTTACGGCTGCTTTAGTACAGCTCCGTGGCCTAAGCTGCTGACACTGGGCTTGCATGATTATTGTAAGGGTTAGTGCTCCAGTTGTGCCGTTTGTGCCCATAGTGAAATTTTAATGTGTGTGTTAATGACATTTCAAAGCATGCTTTTAAAGTTGGTAGTGGTTTCTTCATGTGATTTACAAACTGTTTTTGAGTATGGGAACAAATATTGACAATATTTAATGCATTAATGCACTTAGAATGCAGTGTCTTCACCTTGTATTGGTGGCCATGGAACACTTATATTGTAATGTGAGGGATCACTATATAGTTAGGTGTAGAATAAAAGTGAATGGGTAATAGTCATTACAAAATCAAATAATGTCAATCAAATTTCCAAATATTTTGAATGAATTGGCATTATGATTTCCTGAAAATGATGACACTTCAACTGATGACTCTGTCTTCCTCTTTTATGTTTTCTCTTGTCATCTGTCCCTCTGTTTAAATCATCTTTCTCTCTTTCATTATAGGTCTGCCAGCATCCAAACTCCCGGATGAGGGAGTGGGGGGCTGAGGCCGTCACGTCTCTAATGAAAGTGGGCCTGGCACACAAGCATGACCCCCCGTTGTCCCAGAATCAGGTAATGGTGCCAGGAGGCTCTTTAGTGTAATGTGTCTTCAGTGGTTATTCAGCAATATAAAACCGCAGCGCGATTAGGTCCACGTTGATAAGTGATACCTGCAGCTGCAGGTCATTAGCAAAACTGTTTTTGTTAATGTTGTTGCTGTGTAAAACTGTCGTGTTGTGAAGGGATACAGATGTTCTCATAAAATGTGCCATTTAAACATTTTTATAAAAAAATTGGGGGAAGTTGGTGGCACTCAGATTAATGCAAATGTTCTTATGAGACAGCAGAAACTTTTTTCTTTGCCACCCAAAAGGTACAAATGTTTTCAAAAAATGATAGTAAAGTTGGACATGACAACGGGTATTAGGGCAGAGGTATTTTGATCCAGAAAAAATGTTTTTTTTTTTCCAATGAATTATTCCACTAATCCCACGGTGGTAGTTCCTACGTTCTTTCTTTTGCTAGATTTTAAGGATTGCTTGTTCTCATTTCTTTTTGATGTAGCATGTTTGATGCTTTGATATGCTTTGTTTAAAAACAGAATGAATATACATGCAACAGCTGCCAACTGGGTTAAATTTTATTTAATTTATTTTTCTTTTATAGTCCTTGATGCATAGAAAACTGTAACAACAGAACCAAAGTAAAGATACAACAGTATTTTTAGTATGAGGTGTGAGTTCTAGAGGTTGTGTATGGGTTGGTCCTTCAGAGCTGACCAGGTACTGGCTGCGCATAAATCAGGATACGCTGATCCGTACTGCCCTCCAACTTGTGATCTGTTCCTTTGGCAGAGGCTACAGCTCCTGTTACTGAACCCGCTGCGGGAGCTGTCCAGCATTGTCCATCCAGATATCCGGCAGAAGCAGCTGGAGTGTGTGCTGCAGATGTTACAGAGCCAGGGTGACAGTCTGGGCCCCGGTTGGCCCCTGGTTCTGGGTGTCATCGGAGCGATCCAGAACAACCAGGGGTGAGCAGGCCTGAGCAATAAAAACACAACCGTAATGCTGCACTCAAAAATCAGTAGGTATAACAAAGTTATTGACAAAATGGAGCACCAACTGTAATACCCAAAGTCTTGACCGTTACCACAGACTTAGTTTAACAATGTAATTCCCTGTGTGAAGTGGATCTAGCTCATTCTTTTTGAGAGATGATTGTTTTGTAAAATCCTTTAAATGTTTTGCCCATTCCATTTCTTCTGAACAAAATGTGTTAATCTGAAGCTGTAAATACATCAGCAAACAAATAATTGCATTAAAATATTACTTGAATACAGTACTACATTTACGTTTACTAGCTGACTGGTGGCTCAATGGGTAGAACATCAGGCTGGGTTCCCGGTTGGAATCCCAGACCAGCTGCCAGGTGTATCCTTGAGCAAGACACTCAAATGCTGGCTTCCCAGGTGCTGCATGTGGCTGCCCCCCCCCCAATTGGGGGGTGGGTTAAATGCAGAGAACTAATATCACTATATCACATAAGTGAAATGTTGGAAGACACTTCAGATAAAAGCATCTGCTAAATGAGTAAATATAAATTAATATGGTACTACAGGAAAAAACGTGGTAAATTCTGGCAAAAAATATTTGGATGTTGTTGGAATTAAATTACCTGTGTCAGTTATGGCTTGTAGAGTTTCTAACTATAGGTGGAAGCTCAGTGGTTATGGTATTTTTTTTTCCTTTGTAGAGAAACATTGATCCGAACAGCCTTCCAGTGTCTGCAGCTGGTGGTGACAGACTTTTTACCCACTATGCCCTGCATGTGCCTCCACATTGTTGTGGATGTGGCAGGCAGCTTTGGACTTCAGAACCAAGAACTTAACATCAGTTTGACCTCGATTGGCCTCCTGGTAAAAACCAGAGCAGAAGCATTTATGAGTGTTTTAATGCTCATTCTCAAACTAACTGGTGTCTCTCCCCTCTGCACCTGTAGTGGAACATCTCAGACTACTTCTTCCAGAGGGCCGAAGCCATTGAGCAGGAGCTGGAAAGGGAGGAGGCTGTGCTAGAGAAGCAGGCCAAAGAGAAGGGTGCCACCCTGTACCGCCCCTTCCACCCAGCTCCACCATTTGATTGCTTGTGGTTAAGTCTGTATTCCAAGCTGGGCGAGCTGTGTGTGGACTTACGGCCAGCTGTCCGTAAAAGTGCAAGCCAGACCCTGTTCTCCACCATCACAGCTCATGGCACCCTGCTGCAGCCACCCACGTGGCAAACGGTGGTCTGGAAGGTACCCGTCTCTTTCCTTAGGATCTTAGGGAACTGCTTCCTCAGCCTTATTTTGTGAAGTGGGTCCTCTTTTTAGTGTTGAGCACTATATCTGGTGTTGTGCTGGGTGTAACCATAGTTACTGTTCACTCATATCTGCTGGAAACCCCTGCTGTCACTATCATTATATCACTGTACTGTCCAGAATTAAAATGGTAAATGTTGAAACTCAGGAGTAGTAACTTGACCTTTTGTACTTCTGTGTCAGGTGCTTTTTCACTTGCTGGACTCTGTAAGGAAGTCTTCCACCACAGCAGACAAAGAGAAGATAGAGTCTGGAGGAGGTAACATACTGATTCACCACTCTCGGGATACAGCAGAGAAGCAGTGGGCGGAGACCTGGGTGCTGACATTGGCTGGAGTGGCGCGGATCTTCAACACCAGGCGATACCTGCTGCAGTCACTTGGTTAGTGTCGGTTCACCAGTGATGAACAATGCTGACGTCGAGACTGGGAGAGGAGCCTAAGTTGTTGTGAACTTGGCTGGACTAATGTGTTGCTTGTAATACAGCTCTCAAAAGGGTTAAAAAACGGGAATTAAAAGCATCAGATTTTCACTCACCAGCACCAAAAACTTGTGCCAGGTCAATGTGTGGATTGTTAACTAGATGCCAGTGGATCTGCTCTGGTGACCTCCTCATGGGAAGCAACTGAAGGAAATACTAAAACCTGTTGTTTATTTTTTTTTATGTGGAACCCATGCATACGTTTTTATATATTAACCCTGCAGACTTTTTTCCAGATTGTATGATATATCTGCACTTTTGTTCTTGATATGCATGGCTCAAACATATATGCTTTTAGTTCATTCATTTTAGGTTGACCTTTCCAGATCCAACTTTTCACTTTCTGCTTGACCATCACTCAGATTGATGCTAATATCACTAATTGCCCTCTCCTCTTCTCTGGTGCCCATAGTTCTTAACTACAAGCTGTTGCCCTGGGTACATCACAACATGGCAGTGCACGATCGCTGTCATGCATGAATATGTTCTAAAGATAATTGCCGAGCCCAAACGCATATAACCACCATCGACAAGGGATAGAATGCTTATACTGAACTTTAACCTCTCAAAATATTCTCTAAATTATATCACCCACACTTTAAACTATTTACATTTGCATTCTGTAAAGAATAGCAGAAATTTCATATTAATCAGTGAAAACTTTCTAGGAAAACCAGTTTCAGTTTCTAGTAACATGTTGCCACTTTTTGATTAAGGCAAGGTTAAAAAATGGAATTTGGTTCAAATGTTCAGAACGTTTTATCTGAGGTGAATAAAAATCTGACTTTAAATGTTGATTTTCATTTAACAAAACATTACATGTCAAATCAGCCGTACCACAAAACTTGACATAAGTTGGATCTTTGTTTATCTCACATGGAGTTTAGTGTGTTTGTGTTGCAGATTTGGGAAGTACTGATTTGGGTTTGTATTGCACTAAGCTCAGTGTGGTATCCGCAGGTAGTAAGGAGACAAGTAATTTTTGCGGTGTGGTTAATAACCACGAGATGAGCATGGTTTTCTGGATGTTTTGTATTGATGGAGAGTATAACGTGAGATTAACGGTGTGTAATATGCAGGTGTTTTTGAATGTAGGCTTAAAGGTTTGACCAGATGTAGTGTTGATTTAGTTGAGGCTATACTCCACCTCGTATGAACGTTCCCACTCGTTGTATTTGCAGGAGACTTCTCCAGGTCATGGGAGGTCCTGCTAGATCATATCCGGTCTGCTGCCCTCAGCAAAAACAATGAGGTCTCCTTGGCTGCGCTCAAGAGCTTCCAGGAGATCCTGCAGATTGTATCGCCTATCAGGGACTGGGAAAAACCTGATGCAGTGGACACTGTGGGAGTGCCTACTCTTGCTGAACCTCTGCCTGGCACAGTGCAGAGCCTTGTGTCTGGCAGGCCTCTGTCACACGCAGAACTTCAGCTGGAAAGAGCAGCCCAGCAGAACGGAGATGAGCTGCAGCCTCCCTGCCCTTCCACAGATGAGCTGGAGGACTCGAACTTATGGTGGGCAGCATGGAGCACGTGGTGCTGCATGGGCACAGAGAGCACGCAGCAGCCCTGCACCGGTCAGCAGCCAGCCTTCGTGCCCAGCCAGCCTTTTTTGACTGCGCTGGTACAGATCTTCCCTGCCCTGTACCAACACATCAAAGGCAGCTTCAGCATGGAGGAGCTGCAGAAGCTGGGCTCCGTGCTACAGGGTGCTGTGTCAGTGCCCATCACTTCAGAGGCTTCACCGTTCATCTTGCCTTCTTACACGGAAGCTGTACTCACCAGCCTTCAGGAGGCTGTCCTCGCTGCCCTGGACGTCCTGCAGAAGGTGTGCCTTGTGCTGTTGCCATTATGGATGGCATTGGTGCAAGAAGAAGGTTTTAAATAGGTTCTTGTTAGTTTTTATCTTTGGTTTTATTTAACAACTGCATACACTAAAGGTGGGCCATTGTAGGAACTTATTTTTGTCATGAAAAAAAAAAGTTTATCATTATGTTCTCTAATAGTTTTGGTTCAAATCACAGAAGCACAAAAGTATTAACTAAATATTTTAGGAAAAGACAAATATGCTGCTTGTTAAACTACGCTCGGGGTCGCAAAAAATGCAGGCCTGAACAATATCGAAACATAAAAGTGTCACGTTTTTCTGAAGAAATGGCAGGCGTCATAAAGTCACACAAATGTCATAACGTCATCACCATTCACACTGCCCAGGTTATCACTGCATGTTTCTCTGGTGCTTCTCACACATTTCCAAGCTTTTTTTTTTTTTTTTACTGAGACAGGTTTAAAACAGCACTTTGTTGTGTCCAGTTTGTTAGTTTGCAGCCTGGACACTAGGGAGCCAATCTGATGTCTTTGGCCAAGCTGATGCCATGTTAAATGTTCGCATGTATTAAAAACCTTCCAGAATGTAGTGCACCGGTTGTTATGGTGTATAGGTAACAATCCATTGCAGTATGTAGTATACCTGTAGTCTATATACTTTACTCATACAAATAGTGATTTGGGGGGGGGGGGGGGGGGGGGGGGGGGGGGGGGGGGGGGGGGGGGGGGGGGGGGGGGGGGGGGGGGGGG
>JABJVR010007972.1:0-11030 GCA_025773905.1 Chitala chitala | reverse complement strand
TTTCAGTCTGTTTAATAAATGTTTATCCTGTTCGGCCCGCGACCTAAAGTGTGCTTTGAGTTTTGGCCCCCTGTGCGATTGAGTTTGACACCCTTGTTCTATAAGAATGTCCTTAGGACAGAACAACATAAGTTAGAGCTTTTTGGTAAGTCAAACTGTTCTATTTTCACAAAAAACAACATCCCTACTCTAAAACATGGAGGAGGATCATTCATGTACAGTGGTTTCTGTGCTGTCTTTGGAAAATTGCCAGTTGACACTTGTTAGGTCTTGGTTGTGGTTACTGCCTCAGAAGGATGTGATACACAACATTATTTTTGGCCATGTCTATATGCAGAATGTAAATGTTTCTTTTATTGTCACGTGATTAGGTCAATGCAGATCTCCTTTTCCCCAGTCACATATTTCAGTTCCTACTGACATATATCAAGACTTTCCTAAAGTCAGCTGGGAGATGTAGTTCCTCCAGTGACTCCTGGTTGTCTGTCTAGTGGTAAATATCTGGAAAAGCTCAACAGGAAGTGGAACAGGGCCGAGGTTGTTCTTTTTGACATGTCTCACCATCTTAACCAGCATGGAAACACTGTCCCTCGTCCAAAAGGGGCAGTGTTTCCATAATGAAGGTCTCCCAGATTTCTAAATTCTTTATCCTTGGGCCTAATGGCCCATCACAGAAACCAAATCTTTACCTGTTGTACCTAGTAATTTCCCATAGCTCGAGACCAAAGGTGGAGACAGGGAGGCAGCTACCTGACTGGCATGCACCTGCTGCATCACTACGACACATCGGTACAGCATTCATAGTACAGCCAAAGTTGGCTCAATTTCTTTGTCAATTTCAGGCCCTTCCCCAACATTCTGAAAAGTGTTCTCACTGAGAACACTTTACCCCCCTGCCTCAGATTATTTCACATAGATCTTAACAAGCCAGTGTTTCTTTGGGGTGTGGGTGTTGTGTTTGGAGCAGAGAATTGTTTTTATAAATATTATACAGTATTTTCACAACTGGTCAAACAATATAAGAAAATGGAATGTACAATGATGAGCTAAAACATTATGATCAACAACCAGTGAAGCAAATCAGTTTATATACAACAATGTTTGTGAAGGTCTGCGATCTATTAGATGGCTAATTAACTGTTCCTTCTTCACGTAGCAAGCCAAGACTTTATAACTGAACACTCTCTTTAAAACACAAAAAGCTAAACTGTCTTAAAAAAATTATCATTGGCTTCAGTCCATGGAAATTAAATGTCAAGTGGTAATTAACAAGTTATTTCTGCTTCCTCTTTACAGCACGTAAAGATAAAGACGTTGTCATGGGGACATAGCTGATGTTATTGATGCGCATTAATGATGTGCAAAAACAAAACCATTGTGCATCATGAGCTGGCAGAAAGTTCTTTGATGGAACCTGTCATGTTTCAACAGAAAATAATAGAAATTCTTGCTTCTTCAGTAATCAGTAGTGGTTTGTTTTTTGTTTTTCCATTAAACCAAACTACATTCAGCAGTTGCTGAGGACACATGCAGAGCACCATAACAAAGTTCAGCTGCAGTTTCACAGTTTGTCTGCCACTTGTATTGTCTGGTCTTGTTGGGCCTATTTAGAATTCTGCTATACTAGGAGAAATAGAGAAGCATCTCGGTCAGTGATGAACACTGCTGCAAATTCAGCAGTTATTCACCTAGGTGTAAACTGGAACCTTTTTTAAAGCTGACATGCTGTACTTGGTAGGCTATCATTAAAACATAATCTCAAAGAAATGGACTGACATGAACACTTGAAATCAGATGTAGATACCATCTGCAAACCACCTTAAAACACAAACAGGGTCTGCAAATCATTTACTGGATTACTTCACCTATAGGTGATTTCAAAGGCTTGTTGCTTTTTTTGTTTACATGGAATTTCATGTAAGATACTGAGAAACGAAGACAGCAAATGCCTTTGCCTCAGGTGTTGAAGGATATGAAAGAATGATTGTAGTTAGGAACCTATGCAATCTTGGAAAATGGGGCCAAATTGAACCACGGCCTTGACCACACTGGTATCCTTTTCACTGATAAGTTTCATCACATTTTACCAGAAATGAACAGCACAATTATGAACACAGAAGGGGTGGGAAGTGGGGGTGAAACTATCTCTGTCATCTGGTGATGTCAGCAAAGCAGCATCTGTCGATCACTATCTGTAAGCTTGCAGATTTAATTCAGAGCTGTGTGAAAGTAAAAGTTCATTTCAAACAGGGTGTGCACGCTCGTTTTTCATGACTTCAAATTTACCGCTAACCAAATATGCCAAGGGGAGCACCTGAAATTTTGCTGGTATATTGTCGGATTGATTATTATAAAACAGACATTAAGTTTTAGCTCATTATAATACTTTATTCAGTAAGCCATTTATCCACTCGAGTTTGTCCTTCTTTCCAATCCATCCCCATATCTCAGTGTAAAGATACAGTAGCAACCTTGAGTCATGTTCAAACACTTCAGATGCTTTGTGCGTTCTGCTTGGAAAAGCATCCCCAGCCAGGTTTTGTTGCTAATGGCCTGTCTATGGCTCTTCAGATACACAAAAGTCTGCTTCTCCAGTCATCTTACCTCTTCTGTTCATCTATCAAGGAGTTTTCTGATTGTCCTTGACAGTGTGTTCCAAGAGAGACACAAAGGGGTGAGGTCTTGCCTCCGTCATATGCCCTCTCTAGGTGCCATGGCTGAGCCAGGCTAGATCCCAAGCAAAATGGACGGTTCCCCCTCAGCCCTGAAAAAAGTCAATGTTGAGTGGATCAGCATCAGTGCTCCTAGTGCAGGGTGGCAGTTGTGTGTCCTCAACCAATCCACTGCCAGCCAGAAACATCATCCCATAACAACCATTTCTATTGGTTCAGTTTTGCTCTTTAAACTTTTTTGTTTTTTTTTTTTTTCCTGTGAGGAGTTGGTGAGCTTTCAGTCCCCTTTGTTTTAATATATATATTATTTTAATATATATATATAATTTTCGCCAATAAAATCATGCAAATTGATATTCCCATTCTTGGCATTCTAGTCTATCATGACATATTCAGTAATTTATCATGTAAAATTTAAGTACAAATGATAAACTTACATTCATTAAATAGAATTAAAACATTATAAAAAATGGAAAAAAGAAAACAGGTTTATACGTTTGGAAGTTCATTTAAAATGATATTTATGCACAGTACACTACATCATTGCACTCACACTGATTATTATCTTTTAACAGTTTGAACAGTAGGTTAGATAAAATTACATTTAATTTCCTAGTACTGAACCATGCTTGCATATAAAGCAACTGTACACTTTAAATAATGGGAGGAATTGGGAAGATGTGTTTTAATGTGTGTAATGATTCCACACGGACAAAGGCGAACACTATCAGCTGTAATCATTCAGCTAGGTGTAGGTCAGAAAGCAAAAATCGCAGATAAGAAAAGTGTTGGAGTCAAACAACCAGAAACCCAAAAATAGCCAAAATCTGAAATTAAGGTCAAATGTGGGAAAACAAGTTTCAATATCTAAAATTCATTAATAAAAAACAAAGCAGAAATTATGAAAACTCAAAGACCATGAAAGAGAGAAGAATTGTGAATTTAATACTGGGCTGTGGGCAAATGTTACATATATATTTTTATGCCTTTTGGGAAGTAAATAAAACATTTGTGATACTATACACTTCTGTAATTCATAAAAGAAGATGATGGATATTTCCTGTGCTCTATCCAGTTTACATTTATTCATTTAGTATACGTCTTTGTCCAAAGCAACTTATAAATGACACACACATTACAACACAATTCAGTCTAATGTAACCCATCCCCTGGGGGAGCAGTGGGCAGCCATTGTTTGGGGCCTAGGGAGAGAGCAGGAGTGTCTTTGTCAGGGACAGTCCTGGTGGCCATGGTGGGATTTAAACTGGGATAGCTTCTGCATCCAAACCTGATGTTTTACCCATTTAGCCACCAACCACCTTATTGTAGTTGTAATTCTTTGTTGTTGTGTTGGACAGATACAATGGCAAATATTCAAATCAGATTAAATTTAAAAACACGTGAAGGGTACACTGCCAAAATTAGATTGTCATGTAAATGGAGTTTCACATGTGTGCTTCCTGCAGATGAGAAATATTGCTAAGCTGCAGTGTTTTCTTACTACAGAAGATACTGAAAAAACTGCACGCTTTTGTTTACATTTGTTTGGATTCTACCGCAACGTTTTACCCTGGAAGTACAAACCGCACACTAAACACGTTACAGTGCATTCAAAACACAGCTGCTAAAATTATTACTGGAAGCAGCAAGTATGATCAGCTTAGTCCCATATGATAGTTTCCATAAGAAACTATCATCAAATTGTTTCCTATGACTGCAGAACGCAGGCCTTCTTACCATTCCATGCATACATAAAAATACTGGTGCTATAGCTTTTAGTTACAAAGCCCCTAGTCTGTGGAATAGTCTGCCTGGTTACATATAGGATGCTGAATCAGTCTTAGTCTTTAAATCATGACTGAAGACCTACTTCTTCGATTTAGCTTTTCCACAACAGTCTCTATAACTCACTGTAATTAATGCTGGTGGTGCTGCTGTACCTGCCAATGTACCTGTGATATATTGTTATGGGGCTGCCAGTGTTTGTATTATGTACCAAACCCTGTCTGCAATCCTTCTATATCCATATGTGTACCCAGTGCCCAACTGGGCACCATCTGAGCGGGGTGCCTTGCTAGAATCAGTGGAGTCACTGACACCCATAGTCTCCATTTTCATTTTTGTATTCTGTAATGTCATTATGCCCAGTAGGGGCTGGGCAGCCAGTCAACCCTGGGCCCCCAGAGGTTTTTTTCTCCACACTGTGGAGTTTTTGGTTTCTTTCCTCTGGTGTTGTCTGGCTTTATCTTTAACTTTAAACCTCCATCATCCAACTACTGTTAATTCTATATTATCTGTAATTTTTCTGTAAGGCACTTTGAGACCACTTGTTGTGAAAGATGCAATATCAAAATATATTGAAATTTAAATTTTAATATATTTCATAAGGAACATTAGGGTAAGTGTGAAATTTGCATTTTAAAATGAGGTTGTTCAACCAAGAACTTCCTTTTTTTTCCAGTTCTGAAACCATCTGAAATCTTCATTGTTGTACACCATTTACAAATATTTAATCCTTAATTAAAAATAAGTAGATGAACTTTCGTTAAATATTATTGCTTATGTTTGTATTTACTGAGTCTAAAAGAGAAGAAGCAAACTTCGACTAAAGCAGGATTGGTAAGACATGAATCACACTGTTAATTACACCTTATTCATTGCTTTTACTTTATTCTAATTATCTATTTCCACAACAATATGTCTTCTTTTAAAAGCTATTTAATTTGGCAGTTTCCTAAGTATTTGTTTTAAAAGTGACATTTTAAAACATTTTAGTTGATTTTAAGTATTGAACAACATACAACACATAAGTGTTAAAAACAACATGTAATATCTATTGATGTCTATGAAGATTCTCAGTCGTCCAGGTGAGGTTATCTGGAAGTTTAGTCATGTCAACTGGACTTCTTTCTCCTTTACGCAGAAAAATTTCACCTTTTACCAAAAGGCTTCTTCAGTCTGATGAAGTGGGGAAGATTCTATTAGTAGATACCTATCAGGGTAGCAGGCCACACCCATTCCTGAATAGACTCATTAGTGTAAGAAAAGGTGAGGTTAGAGGAGCACCCCTGAGACCAGTATTTACCAGAAGTAAACTCCACACATGGTAGTGTTTAATTTCCAATGAGGTTGCATTTACAGTGTAGGCCTCAAAATCTCCCTGTGAAAATTTAGTAACATGATTTAGAAAAGAGCAAACCGGTGCTTGGTACAGGTATATTCAAGGAATAAACACAAACTCAGTCCTCATAATTCAGATTTGCAGTGTTCTGCAATGGCATGGAGCATCCCCTGCCAATATGTAGTCCACTTTTGTATTTACACCCATATTATATAATGTGAACAGTCTGCATTGGAGCAGTTTGTGGTGTACTGCATTCTGACCAGTTATCCTGTTCTCTTCCTCACATGACAAAAACAGCTTAGGCCCGTGTTGGACACGATCTGACTCTGTAAATCTGAGAGACGTCTTGGACGCAGCTGTCACTCAAAGGCACCTGCTCATCTTTAGCGATCTGTGTGCAGCACTGGCACATAGCTGGAGTTTGGAGTGAAGGTTTACACGTCCAAGCACCTGACCTCACACTCACATGGGCTGCTTTAGGAGCTTTCAGCTCATTTCCTCTAAATCCTTCATTGGTTATTTTATTCTTTTTATTTTCATTTTGACTGAGACTGAAAGTTTTGTTATGCACCCTTGTTAAGTGCCTTTGTGTTACCTTGTAGTGGAATGCACTGTATAAAGACTAACAAAACACAAATCAATGTTAGTAAAATTAGAGTTGAACAATAAGGACAACTTTAGAAGAATGCGGGGGTAAACAGAGAATGCTCCTTATAGCAGATGGCTGTCTGTGCCCATAGATAGTATTTTTGTCAATAAAATAAGAATTATATGGCAACAACATATAATTGTTTGCACCACCTCATGTTCATTTTGTGCTGGTTAACTAGATATTAAAAGTCACTGTTACGTGTTCTGTTGGCTGCACGGTTGCATAGTTACACGGCTGCGCAGCTGCAGGTTGGATCTGTTAGCATTTCCCACACACACACACACACACACACAAACACACACACACACACACACACACACACACACACATACATTTTCATCGGCATCATATACTGGTAAATAAATCCCACAATAAAAACACATAGTGACAGCCACAGTAGCTGTCGGGAGGTTGTACAGGCCTAGCTGTGGTTTTGTATGTCTGACGTAGTGGAGTGCTCAGTCTGTCTGGTTGTTGTTGCTCACAAGGGTACGTCATGAGGGAAATACACTTTAAGAAGGCCAAAGTGAAGAACACACCATGTATTTATGTTAAAATAAGAGACAAGTTGGGACAATGGAGGAAAACCCAGCTGGGGCTGTGGTTAGAGAAAGGAAGCTGGCAGCTGGCAAGAATAGGTGTGGAATGTGTAAAATGTTGGGTAAATAGAAAAAAAAATAGGTTTTGTGTGAAAAAAGTATATCTTTGTTATACGTTACATATGACTATATAATGAATTAAGTGGTGAAATATGGCTGTGTGACACATGGCGTACAAATAGGAGGATCTTAAGTTTAACATGCATCCTTGCATATAACTTGAAGGAGAGTACCAGTAGTTGTGGGCACTGTATTTAATTAATTAATTAATTTTTCTGGAGCACAAAAAAAAAAAAAATCATTTGGACATGTGTGCTATTGTGGTTGAGCCATTGTTTTCATTAGGAGAAGAGAACCTGGCTGGTCACTAACAGTCCTATTCAAATTTAAACTATCAAAATAGTACAACATATTCTGAAATAATCCAGCAATGTTTGTTGTATTCCCAGTTGTTACATGGAACATATTTTAGGTGTATTGAACCATAAAAGACACCTCTTTACACAAGCACAACAACAGTGACAACAAAAACAATAACAATATTATTATTATTATTATTATTATTATTATTATTAATAATAATAATACACACACAAACACACACACACATAATAATAATAATTATTATTATTATAAATGTACTAAAATACCGTTGTGTCCACAGCTAATTAATGAGCTAAACAATTAGACTATTTCTGACCCTAGTTTTGTGAATCTCAGCTGTTGAGAGGTTTATCGAAATTTATCCAAAAGTGTGAGGATCTGTGCACATTTTCACATGTGTGGAGAACTCCAGCAATTTACCAGTCATTTTTTTAGCAGCTGTGAGAGCAGTCAAGAACATTATCCAGTTTTGAGGTGACAGAAAATGACCAAAGATGTTCTGATGTTAGCTTGAGGTCGTGAGTAACAACAAAGTGTCAGGCTGCCTCCAAAAGATAAGAAATGATGGGCATTCCTAAAAAAATGAAAAAAATAAAAATAAATAAAAAAAAAATGCATGAATGTCCCTGCCAATCCTGTGGGGGGTGCTCTGGGAATATGGGGTCAGGGGCTCTCTGCTAAGGGCTGTCTGATCTCTGTATGACGGGATCAGGAGTTTGGTATGCATTACTGGCAGTAAGTCAGACCTGTCCCGGTGCATGTTGGACTCCGGCAGTGCTGCCCTTTGTCACCGGTTCTGTTCATCATCTTCATGGTCAGAACTGCTAGGCGCAGCCAAGGGCTGGACGGAGTCTGGTTTGAGGACCGAAGGATCTGGTTTGAGGACCTGTTGGCTTCATCAGGCCAAGACCTTTAGCGTGCACTGGAGCAGTTTGCAGTTGATGAGAGTCAGCACCTCCAAGTCCGAGGCCATGGTTCTTGACTGGAAAAAGGTGGTTTGCCATCTGCAGGTTGGAGGAGAGGTACTGCCTCAAGTGGAGGAATTTAAGTATCTTGGGGTCTTGTTCATGAGTGAGGGAAGGATGGACCGTGAAATTGACAGAAGGATAAGTGTAGCGGCAGAAGCAATGTGGTCGATGTTCAGGTCTGTTGTGTGTTGGAAGAAATACGTCTCCCGACTGGCCTGGGAACTCCTCGGCGTCCCCCCAGAAGAGCTGGAGAACGTTTCTGGGGAGAGGGAAGTCTGGGCAGAAAATGGATGGATGGATGTCACTGCCACCCCTTGAGTAAATAAAGTACATAAGCGGGACATGCAAAAAAGTTTCAACAGGATCAAATACTCTGTGTAAGAGCTTCCAATAAAGTATGTCATGACTGGGAATTTTCGAAGATGTCACAATTGTATGGAACAAGGACCTCAGGCTAATATCAAAACATCTTTGGTCATTTTCTGGGGTGCTGGTCACTTGGATAAATTAACATGCAGTGGGAAAAAAGATTTTTTGTCCATGTTCATTTTTACTACAGATATGTGATCTTCTAAAGAATTTGGGAAATGTGATCACAGAGAAAGATCAAAGATGACCCTTGAAATTCTTGATAACGATGCTGTGGAAGTTAGGATAATATGTATACCATGGATCCATTCTCTATACCAGTGGTCCAATTCAGGGTCATGGGAAACCTAGAACCCATTCCAAGAGGCACAGGGCAGGGGACACCCAGGGTGGGGTGCCAACCCACCACAGGGCACACACACATAACAGGCAATTTGAACACACCAATCAACCTAACCTGCATGTCTTTGGATTGTGGGATGAAACTGGAGAAACCAGAGAAAGCCCACCAAGCACAGGGAGAACATGCAAACTCCACACACAGACCCAAGGCAGGAATCAAACCCCAGGCCTGGAGGTGGGAAGCAACAGTGCTGACCACCATGCCACCACACCGCTTTTTGACTTGCTCCAATTAATCTCGTTGTGCAAGAATACACTAAAACTATTAAAAAGCACTACAGTGCCTAATTTCATAAACTGAGAAAGTGACGTTAAATCCATACAGAACATTCACATGCTTCCAAATTGTATTTACATTCTTGATATATTAATGCCACCTACTGGACATCTTCTGATACTGAACATCACTGTGGCATAAAGCAGCTATACCTTTTACTCCATTACATTCAGACAAAAATCACCAGTTCTTTTATCAATAATATCAAACCAACTCAGCCCTATTGACAGACAGAAGTAGGAAGGGAGGGTGCAGGACTTTACAGACAGTGCTTACACACCGAGCATCTGTGGCCAGACTGCAGATGGTCCAAAGCACTGCTGCATGCTTCTTAACTAATGTACATAGATGCAAATACATTACTGTGGTTTTGCAATCTTTTGACTGGCTCCCTGTACAGTTTTGAATCAGATTTAAGATTCTGCTGGTAGCCTATAAAGCTTTTAGTAACACAGCACCTCCATAACTCTCTAGTCTTTTAGAACCATGTAACCCAATCTGTTAACTTAGGTCAAGCAAACAAGCAAACAGCTACTGCTTGTAGTGTCCAAAACCAGGATGAAGACTTGGGTTGAACCTGCCTTTGCTGTTATGGCACCCAGAATCTAGAATGAATTGCGCCTTTTTGCTAGAAAAGCCCCCTCTCTTTTGTGGTAAGACTTATCTTGAAACATTTATATGTACTTTGGCTTTTAATGTAGCCAAATCCTTGTCTGTTGTTCTTGGATAACTTTGCAGTGATGGTAGACTTTTTTGATGTTTTTATTTTTAGTTTTCATGTTTTAGTGCAGACCGATCCTTATTTTGTTTGTTTTTAATTACTTATTTTACGGTTAGTTTAATTGTATTATTGTACTTCTAGCTTGTCTCCTAATGTGTTGTTTTCCTTACCCACTCTACAGCACTTCAGCCAATGGCGTTGTGTTTAAATGTGTGGTACAAATAAAGTTAACATTGACACTGACAGTGTCATGTCTTCAGCCCTGGAAGTGTGAGGCAACACACTAGTTACCAGGATTCTCGTTTCTTGGGGAACAAATAGAAACACACATTATTGAAATGCAGTCCTGTCATTCTGGCCTATAACCTTTGGTAACATATTCCCTCAATACCAATTCATACATTTTTAAACATTTATTTAACAGAAACTAACCCATCTAAAATTCTACCTACTCCTTGTACTGTGAGCTAAATGGGGCTTGGATGTTACTCTGTGCTTTCTATGCGTCCAAATAAACATTTTTGGTTTCCCACAGCAAAAACAAAAAAGTATTGCATGTCAACTACTTTTCGGCTGTAGAGTTTGCATGTTCGGAATGAAGAGGAAGGTATCGGTGTAAAGAAATGCGTGCAGTTTTCTTTTCGTAAACCTTATATCATGACACGATCTTCTACATGTTAGTTTAAAAAAAAAAAAACCTCTCCACCCCGACATCTGTGCTGTCATAATGGTATGTGCGCTGCCACTTCTGTGCTGTTCACCACAAAGCCATTAAAAGGACAATGTGCCTCACCGGGGGGCGGCCCCCCCCCCCCCCCCCCCCCCCCCCCCCAACACAAACAACAACCACGACGGGCAAGAA